>CABFVX010006253.1:0-41912 GCA_902151425.1 Timema shepardi
AATCAAAATGAACTAGATTAAACAAACTATTCCACAGAGGCTATTTTACAATATTAAATATATACAGTTCAGAGACTGAACAGTTTCAGTAAAAAATGCTATTTGCACACCCCTATCTATATTATGTTTTTATCATATATTATTTGTATTTTAAGTCTGGTTTTAATTCTGGTTTATTTTCCCAGGTGAATCGTATTCTGAACGACGCCCGAGACAAAACAGGAGGTTCCGCCAAGAAATCTCTAACAGAGTACAATAACTTGAAAGCTATGGTCGTGTCTGGCTCCAAAGGGTCCAACATTAATATATCTCAGGTTGGTTTAGGCTTGTATTTGGCTGAGCAAGATAGTCTTCAAACTTGGCATACACCAGCTGCTGCTACTTGCTTTGGTGGCTGCATAGTCTAAGGCGCTACTCTCGCAGAAGGCTAGACTGCTGCTAATGGGGAGATTGAGTGTACTGAGCGTGGTTTTTCCTAAATAGTTTTCCATTTTCCCTCCATGCAAATGTGGGTACAATTAATCAAGGTAGAACCTTCCTAGTCCCTAAAACCATTAATGTAATTAGTACATATGCTTTTTGCACCACCTTAAGACAGTTTTTGGATGCATTCTTTAGGTTATCGCTTGTGTGGGGCAGCAGAATGTAGAAGGAAAGCGTATCCCGTTTGGTTTCCGCAAGAGGACTCTCCCTCACTTCATCAAGGATGATTACGGTCCCGAGTCGAGGGGGTTCGTGGAGAACTCGTACCTGGCTGGACTGACCCCTTCAGAGTTCTACTTCCACGCCATGGGAGGTCGAGAGGGACTTATTGATACTGCTGTCAAGACTGCTGAGACAGGTGTGTTGGGTTTACACCATTAATAATTAGAAACAGAATGAAACCTGGGTCGTGGGATTGGGTGGTGACGATCAATTTTCTTTAAGAGGCAACCATTACCTTTTTGTCCATTAGCAGCAGTGCAAAGTGTGAACTGTTTTCTTCTTTTCATTGTAAAGGCCATATTGTGTTCGTCCCCCTTTTATATGTTTCTATCCACCTTTCCTATACCTTCTTCCAAATATAACGTTTAATCTAAAACAACCCTTTGGTAACTTTTACTTTGTTTAAGTAAAATATGTCTTATTGGATAGATAGCTCTCACTAAAATTGACATAATTGACTATTATTTGCATACAAAAAGCAAAGTGATATTTCGCTTCATATTAATTATACTTTGTACTACATTTTTATCTTGTGATTTCTCCCCAGGCTACATCCAGCGTCGTCTGATAAAAGCTATGGAGTCTGTCATGGTGCATTATGATGGCACAGTGCGTAATTCAGTAGGTCAACTGATTCAGCTGCGTTACGGAGAGGATGGGCTGTGTGGTGAAACCGTTGAGTTCCAGAACCATCCAACCATTAAGCTCTCTAACAAGTCCTTCGAAAAGAAGTTCAAGTTTGATCCCACCAACGAGAGGTAATGATTCAAACCCCAATAGAATGAGCCGAGAAACGTCTTTAACAATTTATTGTGAGCTTTTATTCAAGTTTTATTCATGTTAAGAGAAAATAATCAACACGTGTATTATGAAAATCATGTTTACTAATTAAGGATTTGCAGAGTCATCTTTCAAATTCCAAGTGAAGTCAACTCCATTAATGTTAAATATTCCCAAACCAGAATCAAAGTTTGAATATTTAAAAGAAAAAAAGAAAGTTTACGTAAGTGAGCGAGGGGGCAGAACACATTTTCTGTATGACTTTACCATATTACCCAATCTTCCCCCCCACATAGGATTGTAAGTAAGATTTTTCCATTGTCCTCTATTCTCTCCCTTGCACCTCCTCCTCTTTTTATCTTTTTACAATTCGATAAATAAGATTATTTTTAGATATAAGGCTTGTTAATAATTAAGTGAGTGATATTTAGAGACCTGAACTTTTTGGTCAGTAAAAGTGAGCCAAAGTGTTGAAATAAATGGTGAAAAGGGATAATAAAAATTCTAAAAAAAATAAAATAAAAAAAGTTCAGCTATACATATTTTTTATATAGTTAGCATTAAAGAATATATTTTGTATTTAGATCTTACAACATTTCCCTCATAAATATCCTTTGAGAGTAGATATGAAATTACATTACCATAAAAAAGTTTTATTTCAGATAGGCCTAGTAGTCTTTATGTATTCCAGATTTGTTTCAGGCCTATAATCCATGATTTTTTTAAAAAAGGGACTACATGTAAATGTGTTCTAAATAACTTTAGTTACACTTCAAAGTTAATCAGTCTGAGACACATTTCCTTCTTTGTTAAAATATATTTAGTCCTTGGCTTCAAATTAAAACATCGTCATTGCTTCAATATTGTCTTTACACAAATTATGTCTTCTTTCTGTCAACACTGTGTTGTAGCCAAAAAAATTCTTATGTGTAGCGATTGCAAATTTGTTAAAATCTATTTTCATGGCCATTAAAATTTCGACCACATCAGGTCTCTCTCTTGTTCCGCGACTTCTCTGTTAATATTTCCCTTAAATCTTGTGTAACCACGAGCAACATCAGCTGAGGTAAGTCCATTATTTTTCATGCTGGGCAAAGCTTGGAATTTTCTCACCAAGCTATCATCAACGTTATTAAGAACAACATTGCGTGGCTTAAACAAGTTTCAGACAGTCCAAAAGTGTCCAAGTTTAACTAGTTCATGTCGATTAATATCGTAATTTCACGAATTCTAATATTTAACCTGTAAAAAAATGTTAGTACCTAATTTATAGTGGGTACAGTATGCGTAAATTATAACAATAAAAATATATATTTAAATATTCACCATTAGTTATAAATAATTATTACTTAAAAAATAGAAAAATACTTTTGTATCCCCGAAATTAAATTCTCAATAATAATTTGAACGTTAACCCTTTTGCACTCAAAACATTTTCACTTGGCTTATCCAAAAAACTCTGGCTAATTTACATTTACCTCTAAACGTTTTAAATTTCCCCATTGAAAAGGTTTTCAATGCATACAAATGGAAAAAAATCACACTTATACAACCAACATTTAAGATTTAGAAGGAAAAAAAAACATAAATCATTTGATTCCAAATATTTTGAAAAAAAAAGAATATATATTGAAATTTGAAAATTTGAAAACTTGAATTAAAATGTATTATTCAACGTTAAAAAAATCTCTTTTTTTCACATCTTCCTTCTTCGTCAATCATTCTTTAAGAAAGAGCATTTATTTCTATAAAATTTGATATAAGTTTGTTGTTTGTAGGTTTGTCCGATTCTAAACTATATGACATTTTGTAAAATCATGTATATGGGATAGTACTTACAAGTCAGCACCTTTGTTTGGGAAAACACTCTCCATTAAGTCATAAGATCTGGCTTATTGTCATCACTAGTGGTTTCAGAGTCACTTTCAGGCACAAAGTCACACTCACTGTCAATACTGTCTAAATAATCTTAATATATCTGAGGCATTTAGCTTAGAAATTGGACCAGCCTTGCTTAGATAAAAAGCAAATCATCAAACTATTGTCCAAACACTTAGGCCTAGATAACTTCCAATAAAAAAAACCATGAAGAAAATAAGCACAAAATAATAGATAAACTTGAGAATGAAAATAAATATCAACTGCAAAACACATAATACATATTAAACAAAGAGAAACACGGAAGCCAGAAACTTAATCGCGCCACGATGTAAACATGTGAGAATAACAAACTTTATTTGTTAAAACAAAAAAATTCATAAACATTACAGTGCTTTCTGTTGAAGAAAATACTAACTAGATCTTCATATTTATGATAAGTCCTTGTGGTGACATCTAGTATAAATATATTTAACTAAAAGACTAGATTTGGCTGGCGCTGATAGATTGGCCGTGTGAGTGTTTTAACCACTACTCGAGAAAATATTTTTATCGACATCAAGGTTGTTTTTTTTCGGTTTGAAATGTTAAAATTCACGCATTAAATGTGAAATATGTTGAAATTCGCGATAAAACCAGTAAACATCAAATTTCTTGGTATAAAAAACAAAAAATTATTTCCAAAGTTGAAAAAAAGTTGTTTGAAACATCAAATCCCCTTTAAAAAGTCGCATTTCTCGCAATCGGTTCAGGTCTCTAGTGATATGAGATTTTAGAATACTTAAGTTGTCATAAGTAAATGAAATATAAGTGAAATTTTATTATTAATATATTTATTTTTAGACCTTCATACCCCCTTCATAAGAAAATACTGACCCTTACCCCCAAACCCAACATAAGTTAAGGTGTAATTTTACATAAAAGCAACTCTCGAATTCTTTGTTGAAGTTTCTTTGCCCTGTTTTAACCATTTAGACACTTGCACCGTATCTTCAACGAGGAAGTGCTTCGGGAGCTGATGGGTAGCGGTGAAGTGATCTCTGAGCTGGAGAAGGAATGGGATCAACTATCCAAAGATAGGGAGGTCCTCAGACAGATCTTCCCCCATGGCGAGAGCAAGGTGGTCCTGCCGTGCAACCTGCAGCGCATGATATGGAACGTCCAGAAGATATTCCATATCAACAAGAGAGCACCCACAGACCTCAGTCCTCTCCGAGTCATACAAGGTACATTAACTTTGATCATATTACCACTTCTTACTACATGTTCAGGTTATACAATATTTACATTTAAACCCATTACGGGGTCCAGCCTATGGCCTAGGTAAGTTTTTTATTCAAGCCATATTTTTTCCACTACCGGTTTGCTAGGCCTGTCATAGCTTCATATGCCTTACAACCTAGCTTAAAGACTAGCTGAGGCACAACATCTAGTCCCCGGCCGTTAATTTATCGATGTGAAAGGGTAAACCAACATTTCACCAATCATAAATTTTTCTGCCATGCCGAGAATCGAACCCGGGACCCTTAACTCAGTCGGCGGACAGAGCTAAGGCGTCTGATAGGTTATACGATATATAATAATTTTTATTACTTTAATGGGGTAGGAATGAAGAAGGAATCATTTTAGGGGTAATATACCAGCATTTGCTTGGAAGGAAAGTAGGAAACGCTCAGTAGACTCGACCGGGATTCAAATCCCGATCTGCAGTATAGCATGAGAGAGACAGAGAGACCTTAGACCATTTGACTACTGAAGCGAATAGCATATTTACATAAACTATTTCCAGTGTGTGGCCGAGTCAGCATAGTAAAATTCTTTCATCTTCCTATTTACTTCCACCATTCTTCCTTACCCTTTTGCTTCATTTCTTCTCCTCTCACTCGCACCATTTCTGTTGTCTGCTCCTGCCACCAACCGTTTCTTGATATCCCTTGCAATATTTTTACTCCAAACTTCAACTCCATCATTTTTTGGGGACTTATTCCTTTTTCCATCCTCAATGCACGAACAGCCTTGCTTCCTCTACTGTCTCATCTATTCCCTTTACCCAAACTTTGGCCTTGACAACTTATTCCTAATCCTGTTTCTCTTTGTGAGAGCTAACATACTCCTCACAAACTTCATCCTCGGGGCCTCCACTTTCCTGGTCTGTATAGTCATGATGGGAAACCTACTTTTTTCTTTGCTCTATTTTGAAATTTTTTTTTTATGTTGTTTACATCATAGTTACCAAAATAAGAATATTTTTTGTTATAATGGAAGAATTAGGAAAGAAGGATAGAGAATTATAAAAGGGAACTACCACAATATGACCTTTACAATGAAAAGAAGAACATAGTTCACATATTACATTTCTGCCACTATACAAAGATGTAATGGCTGCCTTTTGAAGAAAATTGATCGTTACCACCCAAATCCTTGACCTAGGTTTCATCCTATCTGATATTATCAGAATGGAGTGTAAAACGCACAACGTGACTTCCTAAAATAATATAAAGAATGTTTTTTTTATCCTCCAGGTGTGACCGATTTGTTGAAGAAATGTATCATCGTAGCAGGGGACGACTACCTCAGTAGGCAGGCCAATGAGAATGCCACCCTACTGTTCCAGTGCATGGTGCGTGCCACGCTTTGCACCAAGTGTGTGTCTGAGGAGTTCAGGCTGTCTTCAGAGGCATTTGAGTGGTTGATTGGAGAGATCGAGACCCGGTTCCAACAGGCCCAGGTAGATACTGCGGCATTTGCTACCATACTGATCCAAAATTAGGCCGCACTTCACCCNTGAACACACACACACACTAAACTGCAAAAACATTGGCTTTTTTTTTCTCTTTAGTTCACTACACTCCTACGAATTCATTTTCTTTCGTTAATAAAATAAATAATTTTAAAGATATATTTTTAGGGTACGGCTTATTTTCAGGTCAATACGGTATTTAAATATCTTATTCCAGTTGACATTTTTCAAACTTTCAATACACACACTTTCCAATATTTAACCACTTTCTTGACCTGGTGTTGACAGTGTAGTCCCGGTGAGATGGTCGGGGCCCTGGCTGCACAGTCCTTGGGAGAACCGGCCACCCAGATGACGCTCAACACCTTCCATTTCGCCGGTGTGTCGTCCAAGAACGTAACTTTGGGTGTGCCTCGCCTGAAGGAGATCATCAATATCAGCAAAAAGCCCAAGGCTCCCTCTCTCACGGTGTTCCTCACTGGGGTCGCTGCCAGAGACGCGGAGAAAGCAAAGAATGTTCTTTGTCGCCTTGAGCACACCACACTCAGGAAGGTGAGTGTCACTACTTAATTTCAGAATTATTGCCCTTATATTAATAAAAAAGAGGGAAAAACACTGTTTTAAACCCGAGCCAGAAGTTGGAGTCTGTAAAAATGTACTAACTTTGACCTCAAAATAAAATATTGAAATATAATAATATTGTAACACTATATGGTAATTATGTTTAAAAATGAGGTGGCCCAATAGTTAGATAATTTTATACTAAAGGAAATTGATAAAACTAAAGAAAAAGGAAAAATAAACTACTAAGAATAAATTAGATGAAGAAAGCCCACCTAGGGAAAGAGGAAAAATGTGGGAAGACTTCAAATTTGTTTGTTTTTATCTGTATGGATATTAATTTATGAGGTACGCATCGGCTCAAAATGGGATTAACTGACCATATATTGAATACTTTATCTCGCAATAGTTTTATCAGCAAATCTTCGTCTCCTACTTAGCGTCTGGATTTATGTTGTCTTTTATCGGGACATGTCTAGGTGACTGCCAACACAGCCATCTACTACGACCCTGACCCACAGAACACTGTGATTGGAGAGGATCAGGAGTTTGTCAACGTTTACTACGAGATGCCCGACTTTGACCCCACTAGGATCTCACCTTGGTTGCTCCGTATTGAGCTGGACCGAAAAAGGATGACAGGTTTGTGAAATGTGTGATTACACAGTTTTTTTTAAATCATTTTAAGCCCTAATGGGGTCTAAATTTAAAAAAACACTCTGTAGTGTTGACCTATACATTAATAAAATAAAATACTTTAACAAAACGGCCATATTTGATTTGAGCGACATTAGAACATCAAAGTTCATGTCGAGTAAATTTACAATTTGTCGGTACTAAAGTGAAACGGAAAGAGAACTAATAATGACCACAATGATACAATACCTAATTCTGGAGCATTGAGGAATCAAATTTGACATCCTTAGATTTTAACCATCCATACTTTTTGAGAGAATAATTATTAATTTGTGTTTTTTGCTACCTAATTTCAAGTAATTTTGGGTCTCGAGTACAGAAATTTCGTTTTTACAATCTGTCGTATTCATATATTTTAGACAAGAAGTTGACCATGGAACAGATCGCAGAGAAGATCAACGCTGGATTTGGTGATGACCTAAACTGCATCTTCAATGACGACAACGCAGATAAGCTGGTCTTGCGTATCCGGATCATGAACAGCGAGGACAACAAGTTCACAGATGAGGAGGAAGTGGCTGATAAGATGGAGGACGACATGTTTCTCAGGTGCATCGAGGCGAACATGTTGTCGGACATGACACTTCAGGTAAGGACCACTAGACTTGCTTCCCCCCTTCCACCTTACTCCTTCAAATTAGATGCGAAGATGAATCTAAGAAATGTAAACCAATTTTAACATACGTATTTGGATCAAACGAAGAACAAACAATGTAAACCATAAAAACATGGAATTGTTAAGGAGTGGGGGGGTGCGAAAGCTGCCATGAAGTCGGCCCTCTATAAGTACACGTTGCATTTGTGAAATAAATGGCAAACAAACAAAACATTTTTACAAGACATTTCACAACATGCAGGAAACAAAGTATTGCACCCAAAATAAAATGTCACTTTTTTAAAAGTAGGGGGTAAAAGGGCAGGCTCCCTGTCACTTTCACACATTCTATCAGAGCAGAACAAATGATCGCAATCATGGAAGTTTTGCTACTTGATTTTTTTATGTTATATAAATGTATATAATATTTATATATAAAATGTGCATGGTTGCTTTGGGCAAAGCCGGATAATTCTACAAGTTATTTATATTGATATAATTTTGTTATTTTTTGTGTGATATTGTTATTTTCCTAACTACACCACTACCATTAGCTTAAAATTGCGATTTCAAGTCAAGGCCTTCATTTGAGACATCACTTTAAGATCTCTATGGCTAAAAATACCAGACGATTGAAGCTTCCTATCTCTAATATTAACATAGATTCATTTAATGTTTACTACAGTAGCCCTATGACTTCTTTGGTGCTGACTGACAGCTCACAGCTAACTTCTAACAGCTTTAAAAAGTTACCAGACCAAATTAAGTATCCCTACGCTGAACGAGATGATCTACAAAAACATGTGTTTAGCAACTGTCACTTCTGACGGTCAAAATTTAGGTATATACCTAAATGTTGACTGTCGGAAGTCAGCTGTGATCTGTCAGTCAGCACCAAAGAAGCCATGGGGCTACTGTACACTTTGTGCTTTTTTTCATGTAAACAAACTACTTTCAATTTCTGTCAACAGGGAATTGAGGCGATCGCAAAGGTGTACATGCACTTGCCCCAGACAGATTCCAAGAAGCGCATCGTGATAACGGAAACCGGAGAGTTCAAGGCCATTGCAGAGTGGCTCCTCGAGACAGACGGGACGAGTATGATGAAGGTCCTCAGCGAGAGAGATGTCGACCCAGTGCGGACATTCAGCAATGATATCTGTGAAATATTTTCGGTGAGCTCAAATTAGATATGCGCCATTCCTCTTTTTATCGATCCACTTTCTTAAATTTAACATCAATAACATCTCATAGTGGCAATAATTGACCATTATTGGCGAAGATTTGCAATTATCGATGCCGGAATTTTTTCAAAGCCAAGTCGAAGATGATGTTTGTTTTGAAGCCAAGTCAACGTTTCGAAGCTTGGCACTCCCTTATTATATTTATATAACATTTAAAGAACCCTAATAAGTGTTGATGATTTAAAAAAATACTTAAAACAAATGATCTCTTATTCTTTTTCCCCCCTCAAAAATTGCTAAAACGCTAAGTTCATGGTGATTACATTTACAATTTACCTGTACTAAAATTAAATAATGGTCCCAATTAAACATTACTTAATTTTGAATAGTGCAATTTGTTTAAAAAAAAATATATATATATAACATTTCACTTTGGAGTGAAGTTTAATGGAGCAATATGAAATATTCTTAAAACTGAATTTAAGTTTGATTATTTAAAAAAAAAAGTTATATGTTTAAAAATATATATATATATATCCTAGTGTTTTAAAGTGAATGAAGAAGAGAATAAATGATAAGAGAAGTGTATTTATTCATGCCGAACCTAACTATCCTTTGAGGTCGTTTTCCTTCCATATCACTTTAAATTACTTTACAGTGTTTCTCCACTGCAAAGCCAAAGGTTTTCAAAGCTTCACACACCTCTACGTCCTATTAAAACTTTTATCATATTTGGAAATAGGAAAGGTGGATAGAAACATACAAAAGGGGACAAACACAATATGGTTTTTACAATGAAAATAAGAATACAGTTCACATTTTACATTGCTGCTATTGGACACAGGTAAGAGTTGCCTCTTAAAGAAAATCAATCTTCACCGCCCAATCCTTTGACCTTGGTTTCATTCTATCAGAACTCATCAGGGAGGAGTGTGAAATGCGCAATGCAACTTCCTAAAAAAGGAAACAAAAAAAGGGGGGATAAAATGGAAAATTGTAAATAAGGATTGGACACATAGATAGAAAAATGTAAAAGGTATAACATAAAGGATAAACACAGGAAAAGGACATTAGATGTGAATATATATTTTATATGTTTCTCACCCCCTTTCATATAGCTTCTTCCAAATATAATACAATTACCCCATAAAGTGAAAAGAGGTTTTCCTTAAAGATATTTATTAAAACTTTTGAAGTCCAAATAAAGTTCATATAGTATTATATATTTTTTCAACTATTTTGTGTGTATCGGCAGGTCTTGGGCATTGAGGCTGTGCGTAAGTCTGTGGAGAAGGAGATGAACACTGTGCTAAGCTTCTACGGACTGTACGTCAACTACAGGCACTTGGCCCTCCTGTGTGACGTGATGACGGCCAAGGGTCACTTGATGGCCATCACGCGTCACGGTATTAACAGGCAGGACACGGGTGCGCTCATGAGGTGCTCCTTTGAAGAGACGGTGGACGTACTCATGGATGCCGCATCACACGCAGAGGTGGACCCCATGAGGGGTGTGTCAGAAAATATTATCATGGGACAGCTTCCTCGGCTAGGCACAGGTTAGTGTGGATATATTTTTTATGTGGAAGGTTGATATTATTGGCACATACATTAACTCCCTCTTTCAACTAAATTCATCAGGCTTACTGATTTTATTTGATTATTTTTTAGCACTGTGTCTTACCACCTGTTCAGGATATACACATATATTACAATTATTCTAATGGGGAATAGATGAGCAAATAAGCATTTTAGAGGTAATCTACCTGCAATTGCTTGGAAAAATTAAGGAAAAACTACCCTCAGTAGACTCGACCCGTATTCAAACCCCGACTTGCCTGCGTTCAGCAGACCAGTATAACACTAGACTGATGCCTTGGACCGTTTGACCACTGAAACAGGTTTCATTTCATTAAAAAGTGTAATACTGTTATCATTCGAGGTGTTAACACAATATATGCTTTGTGAGGATTGTCTAGTAAATGATACAGATTAAAGTAATTCGTTCCTCTACTACGAGTAGTGAAGTGAATCATTGTTTCTCCATTCCGTAGCACCATAAATATTATTGGCTGCCGCTTAACTTAGTCGAGTCAGTTGCCTGCCACTGAGTGTTATGCCTGAAGCTTATTGGTTTGCTGTGATTTTATTAAACCTGGTGAAAGCTTAGTGTGCTCATATGCTTGTTTTCTTTTTCAATATATGAACTTTGATTTGACTTTGGGGAAAAAAATATGTTAATACTTTGTAACATCACTCTCTTTGTAGGCTGCTTCGATCTTTTACTGGATGCTGAGAAGTGTAAAGCAGGTATCGAGATCCCAATGAGTGTGGGCGCGGGAATGGTTGGAGGTGCCGGCATGTTCTTCGGCAGTGCTGCCACCCCGTCCATGAGCCCTCAGCTCACCCCGTGGAATCAGAGTTCCACACCAGCCTACGGGAGTGGGAGTTTTTGGTCACCAGGAGGAAATGGTGAGCTGTGTTAATAATGCATTGGTATTCTACCATTTTATGTGAGCATGATGTGTCTTAATACTTGTTTGGGACTATCCACATATTATTTTCTAGGATTGTGTGAGTACTTGAAAAGTTGAGTCGCGTTTTAATAATCGTTTGAATTCTATGTGAAGATTTTTAAAATACTCAAAAAACTTTGAGGTCTAATAATGTTCTATTCTATCTAAAAAATTACAGGCTTAAATTGTTTGACTCAACTTTTAAGATATCATTTCAAAGCAAATAAAGTCCTTCAATATTCCCTTTGCCTGAATTAAAAAAAAATAATAACTTGTACAATTATATGGAATAGAGCACTAGGCTAAATCATGGTTTGAATTAGGAGGGATAGCCAGCACACTTACCTTGGTAATACTGGAGAAAAACTATTTAGATAGAACACTAAAAAACACATTTTTAAGAACTAGCTTTCACTGTCGCAGACAGCTTCTTTGGGTCAAGAGAGTAGACTGATGCTCTTGGTTTTACAAGATACAAGTCACCTGGAAAACAGGGAATTTGCTTGGTCAGGGAAAAATTAGGTTATTTTATTTCATTTGAGTGTAGAGAGAATGGAAAAGAATTTTGGATAAACCCCCCTCAGTACACCCGGCTGAGATTCAAACCTCAAATTCATCATCGCCCACTGCAAGAGTAGCGCGTTAGACCACCTAAGCGGGTCGTATTAATACTAACTTTTAATGTGAATAACGGCTCTAAATAGGATCAATTGACCACAAATTGAGTATTTTTGCTCTCTCTATTTTTCTTGGCGAAGCTTCAGAATTTTTTTTTGGAGCAAAGTTGAAGCTGACGTGTGTTTTGAATCCAAGTTGAAGTTTCAAAGCTTTGCACACCACTAAAAATCTGGAAAATATACTAAAATAAGATGTTGTCACTGTTATGACCGGTTGCCAGTTCATAGAGGATGGGAGCACATAAATTATACTAAAATAAGATGATTGTCACTGTTATGACCGGTTGCCAGTTCATATAGGATGGGAGCACACGCACGCGTTTAAATAATACGAGAGATGTGTTTCTAATCTATAAGTAACTAGTTTAATAACATGGAATATAAAATATACAATTATTTACAAAAGATGATAGTTAATACATTGTATTTGTCCCTGGGTAAACTACCCTAACTCTAATATATTCTTAGACCATGCAGAGGTCTTTAGTTTGATAACACCCTCTGATGAAGTACCGGACACAACTTTCCTGCTAGCTAGTCAGTCAGTTTGTCCTTGCATGAACTATGGGTCATCAACCGTGTTCATCCCTAACTGGAATTTACATCGTAAGCTAAGCGGCCGTACTAAGTTGCAACTGTTCCTAGTTTCAACTTTGCACTTCTGTAGCTGCACATTATTAATGTTGAGTGTACATTCTGTTTTTTCTCGCAGTGTTGGGTAGTGGCATGACTCCTGGGGGTCCGAGTTTCTCTCCCTCTGGCGCGAGTGATGCCAGTGGTATGTCTCCAGGGTACTCTACCTGGTCACCTCAGATAGGCAGTCCATCATCTCCAGGGCCTTCTGTGAGCCCATACGTGCCTAGTCCCATGGGGTCTCCTTCCTATTCACCGTCCAGTCCCAAGTATGTTCCTACCTCCCCGAGCCTCCCCCCGGTCTCGCCCAACTACAGCCCTGCCTCCCCCTCTTATTCACCAACTTCACCCAACTATTCGCCCACTTCTCCTTCATATTCTCCTACTAGCCCTTCCTACTCGCCCACGTCCCCATCTTATTCACCAACTTCACCTTCCTACTCACCGACATCACCATCCTACTCTCCTACTTCTCCATCTTACTCCCCAACAAGTCCATCATACTCACCTACGTCGCCTTCCTACAGTCCAACATCTCCCAGTTACTCGCCTACTAGCCCATCGTATTCGCCCACTAGCCCATCTTACTCCCCGACTAGTCCTAGTTACAGTCCTACCAGCCCATCATACTCGCCTACTTCTCCATCTTATTCACCGACTTCTCCCTCTTACTCCCCGACAAGTCCAAGCTATTCTCCAAGCTCTGTCAACTTCACTGCGGGCTCACCCTCCTACTCGCCGACAAATTCCTCTTACTCGCCCAGCTCCCCTCAGTACTCTCCAGCGAGTCCATCAGTAATGCAAAGCTCTCCAAGGTACTCACCTACATCACCCTCATATTCACCGACCTCACCATCATTTGGTGGTTCTTCACCGCAATACACACCAGCTTCACCTCAGTACTCGCCTACTAGCCCGACATACTCACCGACCTCACCATCATATTCGCCCAACTCACCGCAGCATGTGGGCGGTTCCACTCGCTACTCTCCAACCTCTCCAAAATACTCTCCAACCACACCATCCTATTCGCCAACAAGCCCACAATACTCGCCTTCGAGCACCAAGTATTCACCTACGAGTCCTACCTATACGCCCACCTCGCCCAACTACAGCCCATCATCTCCCACATTCTCACCAGTGGCGCCAGCTTACTCGCCTACGTCACCGACGTATTCACCAACTTCACCGGCCTACGAGCCAGGGGATTAAATCAGGTAAAGTATTTTAACACGTTTATCAAATCTTGCATTTAAATTTGTGGTGGCCAAAATGCATTGTATAATGTTACACCTATTTTTTGTGGGTGTGTGTGTGTCATACATAACTGGCCGTCAAACAAATTATCTTTTTAGGTAATATATAACTGTATTGGCTTGAATATAATGCGATGTTTTTCTCCCAAAAATGTCCTTCCGAAAACTGTACGCGTAATAGAAGTGCAGCTTAACATTTTTCAATAGACGCAACGGCTAATGAAAGTGAAGCTTTGCCCCCCCCACCCCCCAAAAAAAAAAATATTTAAAGGACACACAATCATTTTCTGATGTTATTTCCATCACAAATTAGTCTTTGCATAAAAAAATCTAAAATAATTAAATTACATTTTGTGATAACTTAGTTTATCATTTTAAGGTGAAATATATTTATTATGTTTGAAATATGTAGCATTTTGTAATATATATTTAATAATTATATTTACATAATTATGCAAAGTATAATATTTTTATTAGACACTAAACATTTTCTAAAATATTCATTTCTTATTGATAAAGCAGACTACGCACACCCTTAATGTTTGCATTCTAAAAATTATTTTATTCGTATAAAAAAAATTACATTATTGATTTGGTCAGTTATTCAGAAGTGTATGTAAACTACTCTGGCGGAATGTTAAAAATCTCTTGTGTTTTTTTTTCACAGTGTTATGTGTGATGATAGAAACACTTCAATTAGTGGACATTATGCGTGAAGATATTTGGCCAATAGCTGCTTGAAATATGACGAGGTCACATTGAGTTGACGAGTGACCAAGAAGCGTCCAAAGAAGTGTTTAAATGTTGACGAGCATTGCACAAAGTTCAAGTGAAATTATTTATGAATAGTAGTTTGTAATTAAATTTCACAGGGAGTTTTAAACAGTTTTGCTTGATAAAGAAGAGATATATATAATCGGGCATACTTGACTAAACTTTCACAGACTAAAGGTGACATTTTTTTAAAAGAATAAGGTAGATCTTGTCACCGAGATTGTTCTATAAATATTCTTAGTTCATTTATATTCGGTTTAAGACTTTTTTAAAAATTAATTGCCAGAAGTTGCTCTTCAAGAGTAGATATACAGTATATTATAATTATGTTTAGATATTTGGTTGTATGCATATTATAATCTAATCCTTAATGTATTTTGAATTTTTCAGAATGTCTCATTAAAGTTGTCAGGTATTATTTTATAAATGTACATAGTAAAATAATTATAAGTGATTTGAGAGTACTTTAATTTCAAAGTTCAAGTTTAAACATTTAAACATTTAAATATTTCACCTTTATAATGTTAGAAACATTCACTTTTAGTTTTTAAGTGAATGTGTGTAAATATTAACTTCTTTAGTTATTGTCAATTAATTATAAGCTTTTTTTTTTATATATATCACCCTTTTAAGTAGATACCTTACTGTGCACTTTCAAATTCTCTATTCAAATGTTGGTTCACACAACTTTTTTCCTTTGTTATATTTAAATTTTAGACTAAAAAGTCTTGTGCCCCCTCCCCCCCCAACCACACACCCCTCCCCCACACCCTTCCAATGATATTTTCTTCTTTGGCCCTTTTCTTTTTTTCTAACAGTTATATACAAAATTTTAACGTTTCAAAACGTAAAATGATCAAGTCAAGATTTTATTTCATGTTTCCATTGACTGTAGGTTCTGTACTGTACTTGTACATATCAAAATATCTCATTTATCTTCTTGGTTATCTTTTAATTATTACTTTCTTACTATACAACTTTTTTTTTTAAAAGGTTACAACTTGAATAATATGTCTTTGTAAAAGGGGGTTCTATGTAATACTTTTAAAACATTAATCTTTAAATTAAAAACAAATCAAATGCTCAAGCTATTGTGCAAGAATTTTCAAGACTTTTTGTAATGGATCCAGAAAATTTAGGGAATTTTCAGAGAAATTTTAAGTAGAACCTTTTTTAACAGAGAATATTGAAGTAATTTAAGTGTTGAAGGATATGTACCATTTATTTAAAGAGCTTGTGTTGTATTTTAGGTCATACTTTATTCTCTTTTATCACCATCTTTATTTTTGTTAGTTGTTTTATACCCTTAAGTTTTGTGTTTTCAATACTATCTTTCTAAATCATAAACCTATACTGGGTTTGTACGTTTTATTCGATGTCATAAGTGCGTTGTAGATAATAAACTGGAAACATTTAACCTAAAATATTGTTATATATTGTATTGCTTCAGCCATTTATTTAATTACACCCCTTCCACTGTATGTAAATTTTATTATTTTATAATAAACTCCCATATTCTTATGGTTTTTTTTTTCTTTTCTTTTGAAAACCTTCAAATCATATGTAATTGTGTGAGCATGAATAGTGAAGAAAAGGTGATAAGTTTTCTTGTTAAATCCAAAAATTGACATGTCTTTCTTTCCCTGTTGGTTTTCTTACATTACACTACCGTATATCTTTAATTTTTAAGACACACTTTTTATGCAATTTAAACATCTATAAAAACGGATTGTGTCTAAGAATCAATGGCGTCTTTTCGATCTTTCCCGCGCTTTACACTTTGGCTCAGAGGAATCAGACTTTGACTGATATTGATTCAGAAGGAAGTGATACCACTTACTGATAAATAAGGTACTGCCTGTATTGTATTGTGTTAGTAAATTGAATTCTTTAACAAGAATATTTCTTAGATATACCTTTTTGCTTTTTTTTCTGTTGGTGGTACTGAAATTTTGAGGGTAATCTTACAATCAAAGATATACGGTAATTTATTACAAGCTAAAACTAAATCATTCCCTTGGTATGAAACTTATTTTTTATTGCCACACAATCATTAAGTATTATCAAAACATTCATAATTATTTAATCTTTTTTTCTCTCACAGGGGCTTGTATTAAAATTATATTGTAATTGTATTTATTTACTCTATGTTTATGTAATTACAAATAATTATAATAAAATTTATAAAATTACCAAAGCTTGCATTTTATTTGTGATTGGAATGACTATGAGTACCCCCAACTCCGATTTACTTATTTCTAGGAACAGCGAAATATCGCCAGGTGCCAGTTAGGAAAATATTGTAATATTTACTGTAAAGTGTTAATTATTTTGATCTTAGGTGCAATATTTAATAGTTATTAACTGTGTAACTCAACAATTCTGATTCAAAACTTTGGGTGGATAAAATAGTTTTTCTCTTTATTGATTGCTGTGTTTATTGTCATAATTTAATGATTATGAATGAGCGAGTTTGAGTATAAATGCTTTCACTTTGGAGAGGGTGGGAAAACCACCTCAAGTCATTCAGTAAATATTCAAACCTCTATCTCCCTGACACCAACCATTCGACCTATTGGGAGACTGACACCTTAGAAGATGCAACCTCCGATCTTAGAGACAAAAAAACAAACAATAATAGCAACTATTTTAGCTAAAGACTTATCTATTTATTTATTTAGTACCGCGTCTTACCACCTGTTCGGGTTATACGCTTAAGTACTAGTTACACTAATGGGCTAGGAATTGGGAAGGTTGAATATATATGAAGTGAACCTGCATTTTTGTGGAAGGAGAGTGGAAAACCATATAGGAAAAATCACCCCCAGTTCACCCGACTGAGATTTGAACCAGACATAAAGTGGCTATGCTACGCGACCACAGCCTAGCGACACCGACTTGATCACAGACTTGAGCGACTTTGGGTTTCCCCAAAAAATAACATTGCTCGACATCCTGGTCATAGTGATAATATTGCAAGTATTAGTTTAAATTAAATTTAACTAATTCTATTTATTCTGGTGAAGCTAAGGTGTGACACCATTATGGCCATGGTGGTAAGATGCGGTGCTAAAAAAAAGTATGGCCGTATCCTTGGAGATGTCTCAGAGACATCATTTATCTATAACCCAGTCACAGCCAATCAGTGACAGGACGACTGTGAATGTGTCACCTGTCTTGGCAGCCTGGGAAAAGTTAAAACATTCCTCTTTTGTTGCTGTTTCAGGAAAATAGGTTAATAAAAAACCCAAAGATTAAAATTTGTAATAATATTAAAGGGGAAGAAGAACTTACACAAATTGGAAAATAAAGCAGGTCCATGGGAACTATGGCTTTTTTTTTTGTTCATTAAAAATTAACCTATCAGTTCTGTATTCATCTGCCCAAAGAATATATGTTGCACCTTTTCTTATGCCAATTAATTATTCATATCACCTATCAAATCATCCAAATAAATTGGCGTGACAGGCGAAAACAAACTCATTTCGAATAATATTTAAACTATGTGTAAAGATTAAAATTATTACTAACCAAATATACTAACAAGCATTCCATTAAACTCAACATAGATCTTAAAATAATCCACGAGAAATGTTATTATCGTTGACTACATAGATGGAAGAAACACATTTTGTTTCCACCATCAAGGGATCATACATTAAATCATCCACCTAGTTTTACCAATGTTTCCGAGCAAGTATCGGTTTGTCTGAAACACTAGAATTTTATTCGCAGAAAATGTTTTGAGGTGTATGTGCTTTATATTGTTTTTCTTTTAACTGGTTCATTTCTTACCTTAACTTTCAGTTTCAATTCCTTTTTTAACTCATTTAAAAAGTGTACACAACGAAAGAAGAAAATTCTTGTAGTTTATTTATTTATTATTATTAGCACCGCGTCTTACTACCCGTTCGGGTTATACGCACTTACGCTAATGTTTGATGGTAGGGTGATTGGGAGATGAAATGAAGGACCTACAGTTTAACGTGGAATCCGAACCACGGTGGAGGCCTGATCACAAGATGTCTTGTCAGAGGTGAAGGAAGGGTTTGGTAATCAGATATATCTGTGCCGGGACCGAGGGTTGAACCCCGGCCGCCAGCATAGAAGTTTGACACCTTACCCCTAGACCGCCAGGTCACCTACTTCTGGGAGTTGAAGGACAAGGCTGATTGGCGATTCTAAGTCCACTGACAAAAGGACTGGACCTGTTTTAAGACAGTACACTTAATGTTAACAACAATTTATTTGCAGTTTGTCCTAACATAATTTTTAGACAAAAATAGAGCCTGGCCAGATCTAAACTACCACTTGACAAAAAAGAAACTAGCCCAATTTCACAGTGATAAATTTATTATGTCCGCTAGATATTGAACTCCAGGCCTTTAAATCGGTATCCAGATTCCGTATCAACCGAAATTTAGCTCATAACAACTGGAATAGTATTGATCCAAAAATATTAAGCCTATATTTGGCGTTTGTATTGAAGTCAATTTGGTTTTAGTGGGGTTTACAGTCGCATGTTTATTTGTCAAATTTACTATCTCACTTGTTTTAAATTGTTTATCTTTACGGATTCCTTTACTTCATTTAAGATAGAACCCTAACTGTGCACTTTGTCTATGGTGAAAGCTTACATTCTGACTAGAGATGGAACACTCAAATCCTTAATTTTTCGGATTTCTCGAATTCTATGGTGTTCGAGAGATTCGAGATTTGTAAATATTTAAAAAATGTGTCTGTATAATAAGACAGTGTAGAAACTGCACAGTCTTATACATTTCAAAGCCATTAGGCACTAATTTATTTCACTATCAAAAATGTATCTCATATACATTTATTATGAGGACTTGATTTCAAATAAAGTTTTCAAGAAAATTGGTCAAAGGATCTCTTGTGTGGTTGAGGAAACCAGAAAATCACAAAAAAAAGAAATTTTTATCAAAATAATCAATTTACACAAACAGAAATTGTTGTCTCTGTTGTCTACAATGTAATAGACACGACGAACAAAATATGATTTGTCAGTGGCAGCAAGCCTTAAAATGTTTTGTTTTTAAATTAGATTTTAAATATTCTCACTTTAGCTAAAATTGCACATTTTTAAATATTCTAGGATTCAAGATTAGAAAGAAAATTTGATAAGTATAGCATATCACTCAAAGTTAATTCTATTATGGTCCCATCTTATAAACCACACCATAGCGGAAACCATCAAAGTAAGCTTGTCCAGGTTAAATTAAGTGTATATTATTTTGTATGTGTTCATTTAATCACGAGTATTGTTCTTGTCATTCTCCTCAAACTTCGGGTTAAGCTTCTCTTTTTCTTTGGCGATCTCTTCCAGCTGTGTGGTTGACTTGACCGGGTAGTTCCATTCCTGTACCTCTGACGTACCAAATATGAGGTGGAATATATCCGGCACAAGGACCATCAACGCTGACACTAGAAACACCATCTGCCAGGCGCTAGACGTTTGCTGGAACAAAGAGACACAATGAGGTTAATTCGATGCTCTTGTTTCAGGCATGTGCGAGGAATTTGTTTGCTGGAACAAAGAGACACAATGAGGTAAATTCAGGGCTCTTGTTTCAGGCATGTGCGAGGAATTTGTATGCTGGAACAAAGAGACACAATGAGGATAATTCGAGGCTCTTGTTTCAGGCATGTGCGAGGAATTTGTACGCTGGAACAAAGAGACACAATTAGGTAAATTCAGGGCTTTTTTTTCAGGCATGTGCGAGGAATTTGTTTGCTGGAACAAAGATACACAATGAGGTAAATTCAGGGCTCTTGTTTCAGGCATGTGCGAGGAATTTGTATGCTGGAACAAAGAGACACAATGAGGTAAATTCAGGGCTCTTGTTTCAGGCATGTGCGAGGAATTCCATTTTCTGGAATAAAGATACTCAATGAGGTAAATTCGAGGCTCTTGTTTCAAGTTTGTGCGAGGAATTCCATTTGCTGGGACAAAGATACTCAATGAGGTAAATTCGAGGCTCTTGTTTCAAGCATGTGCGAGGAATTTCATTTTCTGGAACAAAGAGAGACAATGAGGTAAATTCAGGGCTTTTTTTCAGGCATGTCGTCACCTGAGAATGCAAGTGTTCTATGTCCAATTTTTCACTTTTGTGTAAAAGAGCATTGAAGTTTGACCTTGTGTATAAAACCAATGTTACTAGAAGACAACTAGAGCTTGTATCTTCTTAAGTAATTATTTAATAGTCTCAATTTCACCACAGGTGGATCATATGCATTCTAAATAAACGTATACACCAAATATCTCAAATCTAACCATTTTGGAGATAGAACACTTGCATTCTCGGGTGACGATTTGTAAGGAATTTGTTTGCTAGATCAAAGAGACACAATTAGGTAAATTCAGGGCTTTTTTTTCAGGCATGTGCGAGGAATTTGTTTGCTGGAACAAAGATACACAATGAGGTAAATTCAGGGCTCTTGTTTCAGGCATGTGCAAGGAATTTGTTTGCTGGAACAAAGAGACACAATGGGGTAAATTCGAGGCTCTTGTTTCAAGCATGTGTAAAGAATCTTTTATCTCTTCAAGGCAATATCAAGATACCATTTAATCCGCATCAGTGGTTTCATGGTCTAATGCTTCACGCTCGCATTAGACTGGATTTCCGGTAATGAGTAGATCAAGATTCGAACCCTGGCTGGGTGTAGTGAGGGTGATTTTATTCCTTAAATTATTTATCTCTCTCTATTCAAGCAAATGTGGGTACACTTACTTTAAATTACAACTTTGCTTCCTTTATTTATAGTCGATCTTCCTGTCAGTGAGACACAAAGAGAAATAAAATTGGCAGAAATTGTCTAGTTGGATGTTTTGTTTACTAAAAATGTTAATGATGTAAAATTATTTATCAAAAAATTTGCATTATTGTCACATTATCAAAAGGTTTCATTTTCCTAGCAGACTGGATCCATGGTGACTGACAGGTTAGGGTTTAAATCCTGGCTGGTTGTATAGTTTCCCACTCTGCCTCCTCACAAATATAGGTACATTTACTCCAAATCCTACGTAACTCAATCATATGTCATTAGTGTAAAATACTTTCTTGTCTTTTTTGGGAAAATAAATAGTAAATAAAGTTAAAACACTTTCGGGAAAATAAGTAGTAGATACATAGTTTCAATTTTTATCAAATCGGTATTTTTAATTTATTAAACTAGTTGGTGTTTAACTTCAAGTGAAAACAAAAATAAGATAACCATTTATGAAATAATATATAAAAATAAAATAATTAGATATAATTAAAGTTTATAATAATAATAATTACTTATTAAGTAATATCATAATTGAGAATAAATTTGACATTCCTTTCAAATGTAATATTAATAAAAAGACTCACATTTTGGAAAGTGAGGAATCCCACAACTAATGGAGTTAAGAATCCCGTCATAACACTTATTGTGTTACTTATCCCCATGATGAAACCTGGAACAAAAAATATAAATATAAATACACATATTATATTGTCAGTTTGCTGTTTAGCGACACTTATTTGATAAATATAATAGTTACTAGATCTTTCAAAGCAATCGTGTGCTATGTAGCTGTACGTTTTAACAGGTGTAAGATAAACTCAGCTCATACTGGACCAGGGTCCAGAATACTTGTTCTGAGCAAACTTTGCAAATTTGATGTATTATTTTTTAAATGTAATCATAGAACAAACATTTAATTATATATAGGTAATAAAACGATGGATTAAATAGCCAAGCTATTATAACTGTTAAATACGATTATAATAGCCAAGCTATTATAACTGTTAAATACGATTATAGGTGTTAGTAAGTATCATATTCTTTGAATTGAAAATTTGGACACAGGAATCAAACCTGGGACTATTAGCTTAGTATGCCAATGCTCTTCCACTGAGCTATCCAGGAATCATCCCGTGCCAAACTTTTATAGTTCTTAAGTATGGTTATATCTGCGTGTAAATATAATATAAACTTGTGAATTTGGGAAATTTCAGGCCTCCACCATTCCACGTTTAACTGTAGGTCCTCCATTTCCTCTCACAATCACCCTACCATTACACATTAGCGTAAGTGTGTATAATCTGAACTGGTAGTAAGACGCGGTAATAATAATAATAATAATAATAAATATAATATATCTTTTAAATTAAAGAAAACACCTGGACACGAGAATTGACATTTAGCTGGACCCCTCATCCCCCATATAACCTGTGTTACATAAATTTTCACAACAAGAATTTTTAACATTGAGGTAACCCGATGGCTAAATAATTTTATAATAATGGAAAATGGTAAAAACTACGGAAAAATAAACCGATAAATGTAAATTTAATGAACAAAGGGACCACCCAGGGAAATGTGGGAAGAATCCAATGCGCACAATAATGTGGCATCTTCCTTTCTTCTATCTTCTATAGTAGAAGCCGTCTCATACACACATTTAAACACAAATAGAGTAATTTTTCGGCATTGTTGCCTGTATCAGACAAAAACATAAGATGGAATACGCTTTAGACAAACACTGAATTCCTCCAGTTTGAAATTTTTTAAATCTTCTAAATCACTCCATTTAAAAATAAATAAAAATGGAGTAGTTCGGTGTTTGTAAAAAATATAGTCCTCCTTCTCTTTTTGTTTGATAAATACAACAATGCCGAAATATTACTCTATTTGTGTTTAAATGTATGTGTGACTACTTGTACCATAGAAAACAGAAGAATAGAATGGTGTCACATTATTATTTTGTGCTTTGGATACTTCCCACCTCTTTTCCCCTGGGTGGCTTCTTTCTTCATTAAATTTACAATTAGCAGTTTATTTTTCCTCTTTCTTTATTTTGATCAATTTTCATTATTACAAAAATTTTCTACTCAAGAGTGAATGTCATTATTTAATAGGATGATTTCAAAGAATTCTATAATGCGCATACATGATAATTACTCTAATGGCGTAGGGAGGAGGAAGGAAGTATTTTAAAGGTAATCTACCCGCATTTGTAGGATGTATTTGCGTGGAAGGAGAGTGGGAAACTACTTAGGAAAAGTCACTCTCAGTAGAACTGACTAAAATTATAACCTCGATCTCATCATCAGCAGGCCAGTCTAATATGAAAGTGACGCTTTAGAGTCTTAGACCATTCGGCCACTGAAGCGGGTAATTTAAGTATAAAGCTTGATCCACACATTTGCTGCAAATAGAGAGTAGAATATGCTTGATTAGCGCAACAATTCATTTGGTGCATGTTGTCCCATGATGCATTGCAACACCAACTTAAAACAGCTGATTATAAACATATTTTATTTTCTAGTGGATAGACATATATATATAAGTTTATTGTCCCGATGGATATTTTCAAATTATAACGCTGTGTCATGCATGGCACAATCCAATACTTCGATAAACACGCTTTACATTGAATGGTTATTTCAAATCTCCTCACAACGACCAACGAAGCTTTCGGCTTGCTTCAGGCTGAAGAGTGCATGCTTTGTCAAATGCGCATGCACACTGATTTAAGATGCATAGTTCTGAGATTTGATTGTTTCTCCTGTACTGAAGATCTGCCAGAGCGGACTGAGTAGAGATGAGTTGAACTTTAGCGCAACAGCTCACGCCGATTAGGCGGAAATCCTGTGATTGGTTTAGAACTCATCACGTGACTACGTTTCTGTTCTGCGCTAGACTTTCGACGAACGTATGAATCCACATTAAGATCTATGATATGTAACATTGTGATGTAACCATCCTCCCCACATGTGACATCATGTAGACATTAGAGCTCCCGCCCCCTCCCTCTATTTCAACAGCATTACGTATTTAATAGATTGGTACCTGAAAATTGAGCTATCAGAGGAACTATGGCTATGTTTGTGGGCTGCCAAACATTAACATTCAGAATATTGTTTTTTTGTTTTTTTTCACACGCTTACTTGCAAAGTTTGGACTCAGATCCACCATACTGGCCAGTTGACCTGACGTATCCACGCCAGTGAAAGCGGTGGCTAATATCATACAGATAATGGCAATGATAGAGTTGCAGCCGCTGAACGCCATACCCATGTTGAACACACATTGACCCAAACAACCTGAAACACAACCGTGCACAATTCATTCAACCGTAGTCTTTATGACCTAGAGACTGAGCCCATCTCAAACTATCAATAACTCAAATTGATCAAAATTGCAGGAGGGAAAATACTTGTTTTTAAGTGTAAAAAAGATTTAAAATAATAAAATATATTAATCACTATAATGTTTTAAATAATATAGGTCACAACAACTTTATTAAGTGAAGAAAGTATTTGTCAAAAATAGAAACGCAAGAAGAACTAAAATGTTAACAATATCTAGTATGTAAATAATGTGTTACAGTGTCGCCAACCTTAAATCATAAAACCCCTGCAAGTACATTAATTATCAGAATGTTCATTAATATTTGCGACTTATGGCGTACATTTATGTAACTGCGAATTTACCTAAGTCACAGGTTATGTAACTCAAGAAATTACTGTAGTGTATTGTGTGCTATCAACAGTGGGTCATTTCATTATTTAGTGATATAATTTGTTATTTAGAATAATAAAATTGACTATACATAATTGCTTGGTTTAGTCTTATCTTTAATTTCGTTTTTGTTAAATGTTGTAAAATGCAAACAATGACTCCAATTTAAATAAAATTGTGAGAACCAAGTTAAAAAAAAATTGTCTTAATATTGTCTAATTTTAAAGACTGGGGTGATAAATGTTAATGTAACTCTAAAAAACAGTATATTATTGTACTAATGTACGTTATTGGTCTTTTTAAAACAAAAAAAAGTCTTTCAAATTTATGTTTAATGAGCCTCCTCATTGTCAAATTAAAATTCAGTTAAAATAGATCAATATAACACTTTTTTTAAAGGTCACTCTGCTACTTTTAAAAAACTAATTTTCATAATTTTGCTTGCTTGTGTTTTACAAAAATATAAATCGTACATACAACACTAATATAGGTAAGTTTTAATCCAACTCACAAACTGCTATAGCCAACTTTCGCACAGAAGTTCGTGACATCTTGTTGGTTCTCAGCAAGTAGTCGCAGACGATGGACATTACAAAAGCAAAGACTACTCGCATGATGTGTGGGATTCCCAACAAAATGCCTGTCTATGAAAGAAGAACAAATATGTTGTTTACTTTTTGTTATACATTGAAAAAGAGTACAGAAAAATATGGGTAGGATGGGCAGGATAAATATTCAACAACTGTTCGAGCGGCCACCATATGTTGGGGAATATATTGGCAACATTTGCGGATAGAGGGTTTCGTGTGGTCGGTACAACAAACCCTTTGGCCATTAATATTATCAGGTTTCTACTTTTTCGTTCAAGTATCTCCTCATTTGTCCTCACTAGGCTGAGGTCAACCGTGTCTCAGACCCACTGCGTCACAGAAAATTTTGGAAGCGCCAGGTATTGAACCACTAGACCGGTATGGGAGTAAATTAAATTATACAGATATGCTGAAGCATTTTTTTTATTTACTGTCTAAAAAAAATCAAACCTAACTTGTGTTAATCTCCGTTCTACTTTAATGAAAGCAAAATGGAGAAGAAAAGGGGTAGCCAGTCAACATTTGCTCAGGGCAGAACAAACTATATCACCCACTCTAATAAGGATATAGGATAAGTTGTATATAAATGCTCCAACATTCACTACAATAACACTAGGATAAGCTTATATAAAATTATCACTGAAGCAAACTCACCATCTGTATGTCCCAGCCATGTATGTAGTATAAATATGTTGGGGCCTCTGTGAATATCGTGTATAAACACCAAAGATTACCCCACTGAGTGAAAATGACCAACCAGACAGGAACCGATGTCAACATCTTGATCCATGGCGTTGGAATCTGAGGACATTGAAACGTTACATGAACTGAGCAGGTGTGACACAACAAGACAGCTTCATAAGACGTATTTCTTAAAGTTTAGATCACTATCGAATTAACATTCACATATTGTAAAGAAACAAAGTGTATAATAAGGATTCATATACCGTAACATACTTGTAAGCTTATTTTATTTTATTTGAAGTATTTAACTTGCACATTTTGAAACGACTGACACGACCTATAAACTAACTCAAATTTATATGCATTAAATTTACACTTATAAATTTATTTTCCCTTTTATTTATTTTTATCAATTTCAATTTTAATAAAATTATTTAGCCACTGGGTTACCTCATTGTTAAACATTTTACATTACATGTAGGTTATTCTACCATTTTTGTTTCTCTTATATTTCTCTTATCTATTTCTAACCTTTCTTTTTCCACAATGTTCTTTAAATATTATAAACACATAAGAAATCTACCCACATATCAACAACACAACAAACTTACACTCATTAGTTTATTTTCTTTTAATTCATCAATATGAAACGGTAAACTCCCAATTTCACCAATGAATTAATGATCAATTTTTCGGCCATGCCGGAAATCGAACCAGGTGCCCTTAGCTCAGTACACAGACACACTACAGACTGAGCTAAGGTGTTGGACCATAGCATAACACGAGCACTTGAGCTATGTACAGTCATCGAGTTTAAACTTTTAAAACAAGTTGTTCGCTGAAATGGAACTCAGACAGATGATTAGGCTATAATAATTTGTAATAGACCCGCTTCAGTGGCTGATTGCTCTAAGGTGTCACGCTTGTGTTAGATTGGCATGCTGATGATGGGTGAGATTGGCTAAGAATCCTAATATGGTCTACTGTGAGTGGTTTTCCCAAAACGGTTTCCCACTCACGCATGCAAATGCGTATAGATCACCTCTAAAATGCTTCTTTCCCCATCCCTATCCCATTAGAGTAATTATTATACATGCAGGATATGTTTAACCTGAATAGGTATTAAACATGGTGATAGATAAAAAAAACTTTAATAGAAGCTTACTGGAACTACAAAAATAATGTGTGAGACGAGGCCAGAGCGTTTTAATATTCATATGAGACAAACAATAAACTATAGTCTATTGAAGAAACCATATGCACACCAAATATAAAAATAAATGAAGGAGTAGATAGCCGTGTTGATGTTGCTCACAACAGGATTAGCTGATAAAAACATACAATTCGCTTCACACAATACAACTTGAAAGCTTCCACCAGGGCAACTCTTACATTGAGTGAACATCAGATCAACGTTGAGATAAGCAAATTTTGATGGTTCCCACTTAAAATCACGAGGATAAATTTTATGTAGGGCTGTTCGATTACTCGAGAATATGTGTTTGAATCGAGTTTTAGCAGCTGCTCGAATTTATACATGCCTAGTCACACCATTCCCATATAGAGTAGGCATGAAACTGCATTATTACATAGCCTACCCCTTCCTTTTGATTCACACATTTTTTTCTTAATATATTTGATCCACAATCATCCTCTCGACATGCCCAAACCAACGTAACACAAATGCATTCGCCTTGCTCTTTTGTTTTGCTTAACAAACCACGCTTCACATCCATAAAATAATGTTGGTATTAGCACACTTTTATATACTGCCATCTTTACCTCTTTTGATACTACTTTATTCCTTGCAATAATCCACATACATCCAACTAATCTGAGATGCATTCACTCAACTGTCGCACCATCAATCCTTCCATTTTTACAGAACATTCTGCCCAAAAACAAAAAATCATTCACTTGTTCTAACAGTTTTTCCTTTTATATTAAGCTGACAATAATTTCATGATTCGTCCTTACTAAAAATTATCACCTTAGTTTTGGAGACATTTATTCGAAGATCCACTTTGCCTGTCACCAAATTCAAATGATTTAGTATCAAAGATATGTTATTATAAATCAAATAAACTATAATAACTTTTGAATTGCTTCCTTCATAATTTGAAACTATTGAACAGTTACTTAATTCATCATAAAACTTTCTCATTTTAAACTGAAAAACAAATTTTCTAACCATTGCGATTGCTATTCAAGTTCTGTATATTGTATTCTTTTACATGTTAAATTTGATTAAAAATAAACCTTTTCATTTGATTTTGTTTTCCCAATCTCTGCAAGGATGTAATCCCGTTCAGTAGTCGAGATGCGTGGATGTTTTTCTGGCGAGTCAAACATGAGAAGCCACCAAGCTATGAACCACACAGTGCCGATAACTCCAGTTGTGTAGAACACCGACTGCCAGCCAAACCAGTGGATAAGCTGACCACACAACGGAAAGGTAATGGCACTGCCCAATGAACTTCCTGAAATATATATACTATATTAAATAAACTATCTATCGCTTAGCACAAAACTGATAAAATCTTGTATAACATGTATGTTATGAGATACAAATTTTCCTTACATGTGGTCAAAGTATTTATAAATTGTTGAGTCTTAACCTACTTCCTAATTACCTATGAGAGGTGCACTAAACCAAGGCTCCTGGGTTCAATACCCTTATCCAGATGTCATTTTCAACAAATTGAAGATATAATGTTAGTGACTTATCCATAACCTAACACCATTCTGTCTTCAACCTATAAGAGACCCAGGTGAATCGAATTGAAGTTTGACAATCATAAAAATATTCTTTCAGCATATTTATAGGCACCCGCACACAACTAAACAAATTTAAGCTAAGCAAAAAGAATAATTTGCGATGTTTACTTCCTTCAATTTGATAGTATCGCCATGGCAAATTTTGGACGTCGGCAATTTCCGGGCAGTTTTGAGCACATTTGGCGGATCAATGTGTGTACTATTGCTGAGTGAGGATGTGTCTATATTGCATTGCTAACATGCAGGTGTTCAAGTTAGTTTTGTTTGTAAGGCAAAGTTGCAATGAAACTTAATTACATAAGTCCATGGCTAGATTTATTACAATAAAAATGACCAAAATTATAGCAATGCTAAAATGAGAGAGAATTCGTGGGAGGAAATCAATAAAGAGCTTATTTGCATTTTTTGATTCTTACATTTTATATATGAGTATTTATTTATATTTTGTTACACTGTATGTGGTATGTCATGTACTTATGATTTTTGAAAGAAATGCAATAATGTTTGGCTCTGCTTTATATCCAAACCAATGCATTTTGTATTTCCTTTTTGCTTAAATGGGAACCCAAATACTTCAATTCAATATGCATAGTTGTGGGCGGAAGTGTTTGCTGCGCTTCATCTCGGTTCACCAAGGTAGGAGTGGTCCTTTAATGTCTTTGTCTCTTCTTACTACACTTTGCGTACACAATGAGTAATAGGGAAAATATCATACTCACCTTTCTACCATTCTATTGATTTAAGTTATAAAAAAAATGCTACTTGTTCAGGGGAGGATGCCACTTAGACTGAGGAATATCAGGGTTGGATAAGACTGATGACTTAGCATTTTCATTTATTTCAAAAGACAGTGTATTCCTTTTAATTGGGACACATCAAGACTAGATCACATTAATCCAATTAAGCTAACCTTTATTGCCTTCTTGCATGAAATAACATTTCAATTCAGCGATATATTTCCTAACATTCTGGTTGGTCACTCACTCAGGCACATCATTGTCATCTTCCTGGTCTTCTGGTGATTGAGTGTTTTGCCAAAATTGGTTTGGTAATCTTTTCCACATAACCTTAATTTTCATATTGTCGTTGAAGTTGACCGTCAATCTGATTACCATGATATAGAACAAACACATCACAACCACTCTACAACACGACTTCGCAATAACTGACTCGGCTGCTGCCCCCTTCACTACTCCAATTAAGCAGCAAGTTGGCCCAAATAAGCGGAAAAAATTCAAGTGAAAGATTTGTTTTGTTTTCGTTCTTCGAATTTTGTCCCAAATAAACGGCTGCCCCGATTCACTGTATTTATAATCAGCTTCTCAAGTCAATTCCTCTTGACATACAATTATGTGATCCCAAAAATATGAAATTTGGAATACCAGCACATTTTTCTTGGTAATCCGAGGCACTACGTTAACACAAACACAAAAACACAGTGGTTAGGCGTAGCCACTTTGAAAAGGTTATTAGAGTTATACACAGTAAATAACTGCCTTTCCCCAAATTTCTTCAATTAATATCCATAATTTTTATTTTTTATTTTTAGAAAATTGTATTAGTTGCCTTTGTAATTCCAAAAATGGACTAGAATTAATTCAAACAAAAACATAATTTATAAAAACTGGTTGCTATTTTTCCAATCAAGAAATATAAAATAAAGGTTATGATGCACCGCACAGACTTTATCGCTCCATTACATAACGGCATTTAAACTGTTGACATTGGTAGCACTGAAAAACGAGCACGCCCCTCACCTATTACAGCTATTAATATCAGTAGAATTATTTACTTTCTATTTTATTTAGTCAAGACTAGATTTAAATGTTTTACTTTTAAAATTCAGTATTTTAGAAGTATTGTAAGCTTAATCATTAAACATTTATCTTTCAGTTTCATTAAGTGGGTTATCAAAAATAAAGTTGGAAACAAAATTAATGTTTAATCTTTTACACGTTTAAATTCACTTTGTACATGCATGTAAACACTTTCCCTTTAGTTAATAAAATAAGATTAAGATCTGCTATCATAACTCACGTCTCCTCCTTTTTCAAAAATACCAACAAAGTTCTTAAGATATTAAAATGATGCATTAGCAAATGGAAAATATGCTTTATAACTCACTTATTCCCCTACCTTAGATACACCGACTAAGTTCTAATTTGAAAGGAATAAACCCTCACACAAACTGACCTGTGTACGCAGTGATGAACTTACTCCTCTCATTAGGAGGCACCCAAGCCGCGGTTATGGCATGTAGCACCGGCCACACAAAACCTCCGACGACTCCTTGGAGGACCCTGATCGCTATAAGGAGGTAGAAATTGTTGAACGTAGCGAAAGGTATCAACATACCCAACACACACATGATATAGTTCGACAGTCCGAAAACTATCTTGCTCCCGTAGCGATGGGCGACCATGCTGCTAGGCAACTGTGTCGCCCAGTACAGCCAATAGGGAGATCCGAGCACGAGGCCCTGCTCATATTCATCCCAGCTCACTCTATTCTGTAACAAATAGAGGTACAACTATGAAAACACGGACAAAATAATAGTATGGCTCTTATATCATTTTCAAGACGATAATAATATCATACACAAGAAAAATATTGGGAAAAGGACCTTTAGGTAGACCAGGAATTAGGGAACATTAAAAAGTTGTAGTGGGTACACAGATAGACCTTGCGGGGAAAGGAATGATGTAGTGACAAAAGGAGGGGGCGATGTGAAATAAAGAAGGGATGTGCAACAAATTGAAGTGCTTATAGATTGTCGAGAGGTATGAAGTAACAAGATGAGGTGACATTAGGAAACAATGAAGAAAGTAGAAATAATTGAAGTGAATATTTTCAAAGAAACGCTCAATACCAAAAAATTGGTATTGAGCGTTCCTTTGAGAATATTTATTATACTCCTCCTTACTAAATTAATATGAATATAATTAATATAATTGAACTAGTCTAGAGTTATTATGGAGTGAAGGGACAAAAGAAAACAATAAAGAAAGTGGAAATGATTGAAGTACTTATAGAATGGAGCTATGTATGATGTATGATGAAGCAACAGGATAAAAGGACACTAGGAAACAATGAAAAATATGGAAATAATTTGAGTAGTTGTAGATAGTTAAGGTAAATCTATGAGGGAGTGATAGAGTGAGGTGGTAATATGAAATGAGAAATGGTGTGGAACCAAGATTAGGAAGAGAAATAGTGATGTGAGGTCACATTGAAACCCATATCTGACAGACTGTTGAAAATATGTATTAATCATATTAATATGTTATTGATGAGATTTTTTCTGAACTCTCCGAACACATTCTTTTAGGTGTACATTCATTTTATACTAACAATCAACATTAATTAATTTGTCCTAAGTTGAAACAATTCAATAGTAAGAATTACCTGAAAAATACTAATAAAAAATTGTCCGACTAATTAATTAATGCATCAACCTTCACACTAGAGGTCTAGGAAGAAAAAGTTTTTATCTTTTTTCTGGTTAACAGTAAACACATGGACATAAATACAAATTTTTTCAATAAATTGAGAGTAGGTTACCATAAATATGCTATTCAATATTTATTAAATAGTTCCTTCCCTTAAAACTACACTCTTTTCACACCACTTAAGGAGGGAATGTAGGGAACATGAGAAAATATTGTGTTTTTAGTGCAGTTTTTATAGCAAAACATATTTTTGGCCAATATAAATAAAATATTGTTCTAGTACAAACATAGAGTTTAATTTTCTTTACGTATTGATATTAACAGTTGTTGAATATCTGTCATGATCATAGTGACAGTAGATGAGAAACTTTTGAAATGAAGATAAAAAGTTATCAATTAAATTCCAGGATATCCTTGAGAGAAATTCAAAAACTGTTGATATCACCACATGAAGAATATTAAACTCTAGGTTTCTTCTGGAGCAATATTTGATTTATTTTGACAAAAAAAAAGTTTTAATACAAAAAGTGCAAAAAACACTTAATCTTTTTTCTTTTGCGTCCTCTAAATCCCCACTTTAATGTCATAATGTTACAATGTTACCTCGTCATCTGCATCGAGAGGGCCTGTTGTGTTCCCAGTAACGTCACCGTTATTTAAAGTTGGGTGCGCTATAGAAGCATTAAAACACTCGCTGACCAGTGATACGTTGTCATGCTTGGCTCCTTGACTCTTCACCATGCTGACGATGGCTATGTTGATGCTCATCCTAGTAATATAGTTCATGGCCGTTCCCGTAAACACTAACCACCATAAGATGGTCCTGGACGACACACATCCTGTAATATTTGCAAGGGGTATGTACTTTCTAAACACGGAGCTATACCGACATACAAGACTTACAAACTAACTTAACACATAACACTTAATAAAAACATTATAGCTCAAACTGTGAGGTTAATTGTTGTATAGTGTCCTCCATTTTGCCATAAACAATGTTTTTTTAAAAAAAACGCCATCATTTAAATACTGTAGGAAAACTAAACATCTTTAATGAGTTTCAGTGATAAAGTAAGTGAGCTCCTTAAGCTTGGCTATAAGTAATTGCAAGTTAAGTTTGGGGGGTGGGGTTTTTTCCCAGTTTTTGTTACAAACAAAAAACACTTTTTGCCTAAATAATTAAAATACATAGTAGATATATATTTAGTTTAATTTGATACACATGGTAATCTCAACGGTTGTTGAATATTAGTCAAGAGTGTCGTATTATTTGATGAGAAACCCTTTAAAGAAATAGGTTCAAGTCGAATCCCACATTACTTACATGCATACCCAATCACACCCTTCCTTTACGGGATTGGCAAGAAACTGTGCATATAGATATTCCTTGACTCCCATGGTAAATAATGTGTAGAAAATTAAATCAATATACACTGGAGCAATATTCTAGTTTTTTGAACAAAATTGTTTTTGGTTTCGTTTGTTGTTTTTTGTTTTACATATATATTTATAATTTTATTTTAGCATGACATCTTATTTCCTCTTCGGGTTAATGCCTATGTATTAACTACCCTAATGGTTTTAGGGATTAGGAAGGCTATATTCATAAGAAATATATACACATGCTCATGGAGGGAGAGTGGAAAACCATTTTGGGGAGACTCGATTCCGCCGACCGAGATTCGAACCTCGATCTCCCCGTCGTCGGCAGTCTAGTCTACCCAGCTAGTAGAACATTAGACCACGCGGCCACCAAAGTGGGTTATTCAAAATTTAACACCTAACTGTTATTGTTTTTAATCACCAAACCTTACTATATTTTCAGGTTATAGACATACATTATGATTACTTTAGAGGTATAGGGATGAGGAAAGAAGAAAATGTGGGGAACGTGGTGCATTTGTGTGGAAGGAGAGTGGGAAAAAATTTAGGGAAAACTACCCTTAGTAGACCCGACCGTGATTCGAACCCCATTTTTAGCAGGCCAGTCTAATATTAGATTGACACCATAAACCATTCCGCCATTGAAGTGGGTTAGTATTTATTTTGCAGGAAAAAATAGCTAGAACATAAAATTATCTGTTTTATTACCTTCAGTTGCCATGTCGATGTTCAGTGCAGACAGATGTAAAAGACACTGATAAAAAGAAACGTATTTTAAAAATTATCTTCAAACTTATTACTCATATCTTAAAAATAACCATTATTTACACAGAGATTTTATTCTGACAAATATATAAGCACATTGTTTAGTCATTTAGCAAGACTAAATATACCCACATTTTTAATGTCAACTGTTTGGCAATTTTTTGACATTAAACAAGATATATTTACACCATGGACGAATAAAGGAGGGAACAATTAGGGATTAGGACCCCTCATGATGGGGGGGGGATTCACATGTACAAACTTGGAAAGGCATTTTGCTCTTTTCGTTTAACCGTTTGTTCTATTTTCCACTAGTCAAATATTAAATAACTATTATTTTAATATCTCATTTACAAGATGCATTCTTTAAAACCTTCTATTGCTACATTAATTCTGTCAACAATTCAAGTAACAGATTGTTTTGTTACATCCAAAGGGCATTGGAGAATAAAGGATATTTCTTGTAATAAAAATGAGCTACTGGGTCTTAAGAAGGAAGTTAAATACTTTTGTTACTTTTGTTACTAACTGTTAGATTATACTTGCGAAGTTAAATAGCATGCCAAAATTAAATGGGGGAATGTGGTGCTATAATTACTACACACTAGAACCTTTTTTAATCTGAACTAATTGGGATCGAATCTTGTTCGGATTAAGCGATAGAATACAGGGATAGAGTATTTTCATGAATTTAAAATTACAGTTAAATGAGTTTAATCAATTATTATTATTATTATTATTATTATTATTAGCACCGCGTCTTACTACCCATTATTATTGTTATTATTATTATTATTATTATTATTATTATTATTAGCACCGCGTCTTACTACCCGTTCGGGTTACACGCACTTACGCTAATGTGTAATGGTAGGGTGATTGTGAGATGAAATGAAGGACCTACAGTTTAACGTGGAATCCGAACCACNATGTGTAATGGTAGGGTGATTGTGAGATGAAATGAAGGACCTACAGTTTAACGTGGAATCCGAACCACGGTGGTGACCTGGCATTCGCCACATTCACAAGATATCTTGTCAGAGGTGAAGGAAGGAGTTTAATCAGATTTTCATTTATTTAACTTATGTAAAACTTAATTGATCAGTAAACACATTGTGTTGACTAAAACATGTAAATATTATTATAACTATTATTATTATTATCAGGTGTTCTGTCTTATGACAGGTTCATTCCTTTTGTCAGTGAAACTTAGACCTCCAATGCGCCCTGCCCTGTACTCTGCCTCCTCCTTCATCTCCCAGAATTTTCTTTTCTCCTTCAAGTCATATAGTAAGTATTCTTCCTAAGCTCCTCTTTCCCCTAACCTTTTCTTCTATGACATCGTGCAGAAGATAGCCACTCCTCTTCCTCTCTCTACTCTGTTGGTCTCTCCATCATTCTGCCTCACCTTCACTCCCTGTCCTAGGTACATGTTTGCAATCAGCCTTCTGTCCCTCCAGTTGATGGCGATCTTCTTGAGTATTCCCATCATTTTCTACCATTTCACTCTACCAAACGCCTCTTTTACCTTTGAGCTTGTTAACCAATAACATATATTACATTTGACTTCATGTTTTTCCTCAGTTTTTTGAAAAGTGTGTTCAGATTATCCGAAATTTCAGACCACCGGAGTTTGGTCTAACTGGGTTTTACTGTATTTGTATGAGTAACTCATGGTCGGCGGTGTCACCATAGAGAGCTATGGAACTTCAAACATTTGGAGTGTTGCCTGAAATCCAGGCAACTTTTCTGGCACTAGATGGTGGTATTAGCAATATCAAAATGCCGTGCCTCATCCAACCAAAGGTCACATGATTACTGCGAGAATGCCTAATTACATTCTTAAACAAGTTGCATGTCAGTTAGTTCCCTGAATGAGTAATCCTCCATCTCTATTCCGCTCTCGTAGAGAACAAATCTGTTGCCTGTGTAATGAGGGATGCTAGAAGTAATCATGTGACCATTGGTTGGTTGAGGCACGATGTTTTGATTGCCAAAAACCACCATCTAATTGTAGCGCCGAAAAGATGCCAGGCAGCACTTAATCTGTTTGAAGTTACATAGCTTCTTACGAGAAGAGTTCGCTGAACATGAAATCCTTATACCAATATAGACGTAACAGCACCATCTTCCACCCATTTAATTTTGCATTTTGGCATATTATTTCAAACTCATCCTGTATGTATATTATTATATAAAATAGATATCAACATAATACCTCAAATTTATAGTGCACCCGCTTAGAAAAATTATCTTTCTTTGCTACTGGTGTACAGTCTCTTAAAAAAGTTTATTTTTAAGCCTTTTTTTATTTTTTTTTATTTAAAGGAAATATATTATATTGCTAGCTCTGATTAGTCTAACTAATTTAAGATAGGTTTGTAAAGAGATAAACTACAAAAAAACATTATGTAAAAAAAAAAGTTTAACACACTGGTTATTAGAGGTTTGAACTAAGTTGTGGTGAGGAGAGTAATTTAGAGAAAATGCACCTGCACCAGCACATAGAGAGGATGGGAACATCATAGTGATAGGTCACAGAAAACTCCTCTCACTGCACTAGGTAGATATCCAAACTCTGGCCTCCTTATCAACAGTGAATTTAGCATCTAACTTAAAACAAATTATAAAGCCTATTGAATAATTGTGTTCAAGTTATGTCATAACTGGTGATTACAGAGACAATGAAAACGTGTGTAAATTTCAGGACTTGAAAGACAAGGTCATATGTCAAAGGTACTTAGTTATCTCATCTATTTGACAATGCATTATTGTGTAACTCACTTTAGTTGGAAGAAAATAGAGAGAAAGTGTCAGCCACAAAAATACGCACTCGGCAGACTTTAGACTGAATTGATTTATTATATTCTTCTATCCAATTTCTTCTGTCATCGTTCAAAGATGTAACTATGGAAAGTTTGAAATACAATAAATGTTTGTTTATTTTCACCAACAACCATTGGGTCTTATAACTTGTTTGGGATATATTCATTTGTACTAATTACTATAATATATCAGGAATGAGGAAGGTTGAATTTAGAGGTGGTTTACTCATAATCATGTAAAGGGAGAATGGAAAACCATATAGGAAAAAAACACCCGACTAGTATTCGAACCTCAATCTCCCCGTCATTGACATTCCAGCCTATTGTGAGAATGATGCCTTAGATCATGTGGCCACCAAAAAGGCTGATAAGTGTTAAATTGTGTATTAAAGTATTCTTTAATTTTCTGCTATTATTACTACTATTGTTAATATTATTATTATTAATATTTATTATTAGGACCACATTTTACTACCCATTCGGGTTATACGCACTTACGCTAATGCGCAATGGAAGGGTGATTGTGAGATGAAATGGAGGACCTACAGTTTAACGTGGGATCCGAACCATGGTGGAGGCCTGTCATTCCCCACATTCACAAGTTGTGATTAATACACGTCTTGTCAGAGGGGAAGGAAGGGTTTGGCAATCAGATAAATCTGTGCCGGACCGAGGATTGTACCCCGGACACCCAGCAAAGAAGTCTGACACCTTACCCCTAGATCACTAGGTCACCCTATTTTGTGCTATTAACTGTATAATACTTTTTTTTTTAAATCCTGGGCAAAAGACTAGTCTAACTAAATTTTATGTCTGCATAGTTGTTCCTTATATATTTAAAACTAAATAATTGAGTAAGCTAGTTCAGTTAATTTAATAGATACATTTTTAAATCTCAGAACACTGTTATAACATAGTTTTTTCTGTGTGATTGTTTATTTAAACAATATTATGTTGGGGTGTTTGTGGAAACATAGAAAAATGACACCAGGACAGGGGCGTAATAAGAAGGGGGAAAGAGGTTTGGATAGTTCCAGAGTACCATAAAAATTGAATTGGCCACTAGGTACTGTGTACTGAAGGTACCTACTTGGTGACATCCAAGGATACTTTAGTTTATTTGTCGACCTTGTTGTTCTTGGGGATAAGTGCTCATCTCAAGAACCCGATGTTCGTGAGCTCAAACCCCAGCCAGGGTCAACAGATTGTTTTATTGAGCGATAAAATCTCATAGCACAACTTCCCTCATAAGGGAAGTAAAGCAGCTAATCCCATTTTGATTGTGGCACGTAAAAGAACCTTGTAAGGTATTTGAAAATACCTTTCCCAGAAAAATTAGAAGGCCCTTTCACTCTCGCTCATATAAGTTCTTGTGTGATGATAAAATCAGTTGTTTCTGAAAGTGCACGTTAAATCCCTAATAATAATAATAATAATTTAGATCAAGGCCGTATCTCATTTTCAACGGTTTCTAGCCTGTGATTGGGTCAGTTAGGTAAAATGCCTCCATTCTTCTACTCTCACTTGCACACTTTATTATCTGCTCCTTCCATCTCTTTCTTGGCCTCCTTTGGGGTTTTTTCCCCTACATACAATAGCCCCGTGGCTTCTTTAGTGCTGACTGACAGCTAGCAGATGACTTCTGACAGTCAACATTTAAGTATACACCTAAATTTTGACTGTCAGAAGTGACAGCTGCTAAACACATGTTTTTGCAGATTATATGGTTTGGCGTAGAGATACATAATTTGGTCTGGTAACTTTTCAAAGCCGTCAGTCAGCACCAAAGAAGCCATGGGGCTACTGTACTTCATCTCCATCATTCTCTTTGGTATTCTATATTTTTCCATTCTCATTACATGACCATACACTCTCTTACTTCCTCTACTATCTCATGAAAAACCACCCTCAATACACCCGACCGTGAGTGAACCACAATCTCCCCGTCATCGGCAGTCTAGTCTATGGCGAGAGTAGCGCCATAGACCATGCGGCCACCGAAGAGGGCTTGTCTTATGTTTGGTGTCCCATATTCAGTGTTTAGAGCAAATCAGATGCAACAATTTCCAACTTAAAATGGACTATAAATATATTTTTTGAAGAATTTTTATAATCTATTCACACTAACCTTGATGTTTTCAGACAGTTGAAATTGACTAAAAATAACGCTGTATCTTATCTTCCTCACGACTATATCCTCGCTACTTCAACAATGGTTGTAAATCTACTTTACTTGTCAAATCGATAGAACATATTTGTGAAGTTAATGATTAATATAGAACCAATTTTGGTAACTTGATAAATTCAACAGTGTAGAAAGCTAAACTTGCTATGGAAGAAAGAAAGAAAGAAAGGGAGTATTAGAAAGTTGATGTGATAGGTCAATATTGTTTCCAAATAACAATATATGTAGGGGGAGGGAGGCGGGTGTTTATTCCTCTAGTACAATGTTACAATCTTTAACAAAAATATTGGTCTCCTTTTCTCAGACCCACTAAAACACCCTTTGTTCTCTGCTGCACTAAAAACAAATTTATTATTTTTATTGTTGACAGCGCTAATGTTACATTATGAGGTTTTAAAGAGTACATCTTGAATGTGAATATTAAAATGATAATTAACTAGGGTATATAAAATGAATTGCAGGATTTAAAAAAAAACACTATACCTTATTTTTTATATATTTACAACACAAGTTGAGCAAAAATAAATAATACACTCATGTTTGTTAACAATATAATTTTCTGAGTGAGAATAAAACATGTGAGATTATTTGAAAGTTTATTTTGTCGTGTATCAGTTCAAACTCAATAAATAAAGTCTTTGCTCTAACAAAACAAACAAAGCCATGATAAAGTCTAGGAATTTACCAGTATGAGTCATTGAGCTGCTTCGTGTCTCCCCCATTTTAATTGTACATTCAGTTCCAATAAAACCTTCCAAATATTGAAACAAATTGTTCCATAATATGTTGAGAAACAAGATAAATGCTCTCGCAAGTCACACAGCAGTAAGTTTTGTTATTCATTTCTCATTCCCATTTTATTACTATTATAAAAAATGTCCTTCACGTTTCACTATTTGTTCGGACTGTGTGCCTATATACTAATTTCAATATTAGGTTACGAATGAGAAAGGTTGAATTTAAAGGAAGTGTATCCACATTTTAGTGGCAGGAGAATGGAAAAACAATTTAGGAGAAAATCACCTTCAGTAAATCTGACCAGAATTTGAACCCCAATCTCCCTGTCATCGGCAGGCCAGTCTAGTGCAACAATGACACCTTAGACGATGTGGCCAATGAAGTGGGTTGTTGTTAGTTGAAATAATTGTTCGAACTTATCAGGGGTTTTAATAATTATTGTGGTCCTTCACATCACACCCAAACACACCGATATATCTCTACACGCTAAACATATGGGCCGTGTACAGTTTATCTAACGTATGAGTGGTGGTAATTGACAGCTAGCAAAAGATTTTTATTACAAACATTTATTTAAGGTCACTAATATAAATATATGTGGAAATAATTATTATTTTCTCAATACAGTAGTACTTTATTATCAATACAAAGTTGTTAATAAACACTTCCCTAAAGCATACTACTGTGTAGTTGTTTTTTTCATATCTTATTGATAGAGCATAAAAATAAAATAGAGTTAGTATATTTTGGTTTTTTTCGGGGCTGAGACAACAAGAAATATTATAGTGCATAAAATAATAAACTAAAAAGTATTAAATTCACACTTTTAACTTCTTATAACAGACCACCAAAATAACTATATTTTTTTTTTTAGAAATCAAAGAAAGAACCAAATAAAATATTATTTTCAATTTTCAAAATTATTATTATTATTATTATTAGCACCGCGTTTTACTACCCGTTCAGGTTATACGCACTTACGCTAATGTGTAATGGTAGGGTGAT
>CABFVX010006254.1:0-41901 GCA_902151425.1 Timema shepardi
ACAAAATTTCATGAGAATCGGTCAAGCCGTTTCGGAGGAGTACGGGAACGAACATTGTGACACGAGAATTTTATATATAAGATATCGATAGCTCTGCTTAGAGTCGATTCATACGTCGATAACAATTCAATCTATGCTCTAATAACACCAGAGGCATTGCGGGTAAAATACGCGATTACTGACTCAGATGTTTTTACACTGTAATGGACGACTACCACTACTTACCACTACTTGGAGTTTGTAATGACAGTCAGGTACATTATTTAAATTGGTTTAAAAAAACTTGTAGTGGTGTTCCAAATTGCTAACGAATATTGGGAGAGCTAAAATAGAATTTGTTTGTGTTGATGTAAATTTGTAAGGGTCGACTCAGCCCTTACCATATTATTTCACCAATCACATCAATACATCTTTAAGAATGCAAAATAACAATAACAAAATTTACGCTGGAATAAATCAAATACATGAGTTGAGAAACGTCATACCGTATTCTAATAGATTTTTGTCCATTTTATAATTGTGTAGGTTAATAAAGTGTTTAAAGCTGATTTGTTGGTCCCATGGTCCAAGGCGTCACTCTCGCAATAGACTAAACTGGCGATAACAGGGATATTGGGGTCAGAACCTCTGTACTGAGGCTGATTTATCCTGAATATTTTTCCGCTTTCCAAGTAAATGCGGGTACACTTACACTAAATTCAACCTTTCTCATCCCTAACTCCTCAGCGTAGTCAGTACATGTACGTATAACCTGAACAGGTAATAAGACGCGATACTAAAATATATATAATATTCTTTAAATTTAAAATTGACACCTGGACACGGGAATCGAACGCGGGACCTTTGGCTTAGCAAGTCAATTTAAATGCGGCTGTAGCCGTTCTTAACAAATATAATAGCTTAGCTGTTTAATCCATCAGGATATGCGCCCTCGTAAAGTTATTATTGTACTGTTGGCAGCATAAAGCACTTGTGAGTCGACGGTGGCTGCGTTATCTGATGGCTTGTGATATTAATTAATCACACATATGTAGCGGACATTTTATTCTACACGACCATCACAGACTCTGTCTTAAAACATGAGTGAAGAATTACCCTGGGCACGGGATAACTCCTGAATAGCTCAGTGGCTAGAGCATTAGAGTACCAGGCCAAAGGTCCCGGCTTTGATTCCTATGTACAGGTGTCATTTTTCAATTTAAAGAATATGATATTTAGATGCGGCTATAGCTGTAAATAGCTTATATAAAGGTTTTGTTATTTATCTATTATATATATATATATATATATATATATATATATATATATACCTCAAGTTACCTATGCAAGGCTGAGCTTACGTTCATGCATAATGCCTAGTTAATAGAGAATAGTAAATAGAACCAAGCGCACAAGAAGATGAAGTGTATTATTTTCAATTATAACGTTTATAATAATTATAAACGCTATTATCGAAACCAGATTAGTGTTAATTAGTAGTCATACCAAGGTAAAAAATTAATTAGGCCAGCTTTCTTCTTTGTCTAAATTACAAAGTTTGTAGTATATTTCATCCGACACCTTAGCTCAGTTGGTGGCGTGTCTGCCTACTAAGCTAAGGGGCCCGGGTTCGATTCCCGACATGACCGCAAATGTAAAATAGATGAAAATATGGGTTTACCCTTTCGTATTGAACGGGGACTGGATGTTGTGCTTGTCCTAGTTTTAAGATAGATTATAAAGAATATGAAGCTAAATGGCCTAGCCAGGCAGTAGTGGAAAAATATATGGCCTGAATAAAAAAGTGACCTGTGCCATAGGCTGGAAACACTAATGGATGTAATGTAATGTGGTAAATTATAGCGATAGTTCAAACGGTTTCTCATTTATGTTCAAATTTACAACTTGATACCTTTTTTAGAGTCCTCAAACACTCGGGAACGCTGTTATAATAGCACGGTCTATGCATTATCCAACTAACGTAAATTATATGCAGATAGCTCGGATGGGTAGTGAGATGTAGTGCACACAAAAAAACACGAACCGTAGTAGTGGACAGCGGCTTATCCGTTAATGAATAGACAGACACATCAAAAGATTATAATCTACTATGGGGAGAGAAAAAATCACATTTGATTGAGCGGCAGCAATTTGCATTTCATTCCGGTTGATCTTCGGCAGTTCTAAGAAATGACGTCCATGTATTTTTTTTTATTATTAATAATACTTGACTGCTTTCAGGTCATTCGTCCGCCTACTTCCTGGAAGACATTTACATCTTCCAAAGCCCACCTGATTGATTAGACCAAAACTTTGTTTTAAAAGAGGATTTTTGTTTCTCGAACATCAAACACACTGTTTGATGAAATCTGGCTGTACGATGTTCAATGGAAATGTTCGAAGAACAAAGCAAACTGCGCATGCGCGATTTACCCACTTCCTCCACGCTTGCACCTTGTGTTTGTGTTTTAGTATATTTGTGATATGTATAATATTGACAGAAGAGACTGAAGTAGACTGTGTGTCATAAGTTGGGCGAGACCAATACTCGCGTTAGTTCGCGTAATGAGAGACAAAGGTTAAGAGAGATAATAACTAAATCGATGTCTTCCTTGCCCGTCGCCATGTTGGCTAGCCTACTGGAGGATGTTTTGTTTCATTGTCGGGATTATATACATTTTTCTGGTATGAAGAACAGTTTTAGGAGAAAAAAATTCGACAATGATAGTATTTCCCTTAATTATTAATGTTATTTTATAGGTAGGCCTATTGATAGTATATTATTATATCAAAAGCTAAATATGAAAATCACCTTACTTGAGGTATGAATATATAAACGTAGTTTTAATAACGTTTGTGAATGTCATTTACTGTTATTCCGAACAGAAACAAGCTATAGCATGGTTTGACGAGTTACGGGAAGGTCGGGGTTCGAATCCCGACCAGGTGTACTGAGCGCAAGTTTTCCTAATGCTTTTTCCTCTTTCCCTTTCTCCAGAAGAATGGGGATACACTTCCACCGTCCATCCTTACCGCAACAGTGTAAAAGTACGAATATCACGGACGGATGGTTAAAAGATGCGAAGCACATACACACAAAAGAGCCTAATAATCCTTTGATTGGGCTTTTGTACTAAAAAAATAAGCCCCCTCTTCTCTTTCCGGAATCCTCTAGTCTCGGCGTTTCTGAAGATTGCATGCAGCTAATCGTCAGAACGTATAATAGTAATTTGCGGCAGGAATAATTAGCCCCCGAAAGACCTTCATCTGGTACACAACATGAATTAACTGTTGAGGAAATTATCCCTGCACACCATGAATGAACTATTGCGGAAGTGGTCCCTGCAAATCATGAATGAACTATTACTGAAGTGGTCCCTGCAAATCATGAACGAACTATTACTGAAGTGGTCCTTACACATAATGAACAAATTGTTGCGGAAGTGGTCCTTACACATAATGAACAAATTGTTGCAGAAGTGGTCCTTACACATAATGAACAAATTGTTGCGGAAGTGGTCCTTACACATAATGAACAAATTGTTGCGGAAGTGGTTCCTGCACAACATGAATGAACTATTGAGGAAGTGATCCTTACACATAATGAACAAATTGTTGCGGAAGTGGTTCCTGCACAACATGAATGAACTATTACTGAAGTGGTCCCTGCAAATCATGAATAAACTATTGCGGAAGTGGTATTTACACATAATGAACAAATTGTTGCGGAAGTGGTCCTTACACATAATGAACAAATTGTTGCGGAAGTGGTCCTTACACATAATGAACAAATTGTTGCGGAAGTGGTTCCTGCACAACATGAATGAACTATTGAGGAAGTGATCCTTACACATAATGAACAAATTGTTGCGGAAGTGGTTCCTGCACAACATGAATGAACTATTGAGGAAGTGATCCTTACACATAATGAAAAAATTGTTGCGGAAGTGATCCTTGCACGTAATGAACGGATTGTTGCGGAAGTAGTCCCTGTTCATAATGAATGAGCTGGTGCAAAAGTGGTTCCTGTACATCATGAATGAACTGTTGCGGACTCCACACTCACGAGTGTAAAACTAGTATAGTTAAAAAGCAATCTTCTGAGAGGCAATTCAATGGCGAGGTACCCGTTCCTCATACGGGAAGTAAACGCCGGCAAGTGACCTTGCTCGTTCAACAACCTCAACTCACGAAGCTCCCCAAGGTCGATAGTAACTTATTGCTAGAGGCCGGCGTATGCGGATGTACTGTATGTACACAATAATATTAGTAAATATTAGTAAGGGGATATAAATTGGATACAAGAACGGATTGTGGATTGTTAAGAAACACTTATTTTTAATGTTTTTAAAGAATTTACCCGGAATCGTGGCCACGCGTAGATCTCGTCTAATCTGGTTTGCCAGTGACAGGAAGTTCAGGGTTTGAATCTTGTCCGAATGTACTGAGGGTAGTGTTTCCTAAATGGTAGTGATAAAGAATCTAGAGTTTAAGAGTAAATTCAATTATAGTTACCTAGAGGAAGAGTGGAAAACACATTTAGAAAAAACCATACAAAGCACGCCCAGATGGGATTCGAACATTGACCTCTCTTTTATCAACTAAACAGACCAGACGAGGTTGACTACTTAGCTCACATGATCACAAATGCGGGTCGGTTATAATTGAATGATGTTTTTAAATGTTTAGTAGTAGGTAAGTTTCTTGGCTCTGCCGCGGTGGCGAAAATGGATTGGGCTGGGGGTTGGAGTGGGAGGGAGTGGGAGGAAGGACGAGCAAAAACTGTCTCCCGGAACTGTGTTCTGCAGGGTCGTTATTCCCACGCCCCAACCTGCAGCCTACGACAGTGTCAGTGTGACCTTGAACCCCGGACCACACCGAGCTTGACCTTTTCAACAGGATTATAGAGCCCGCCTGGTCGTAGTCGTGTGAGGTAGACTTGCTCCACTTGGTGACGGCGTCAAACAATACTAAGATAAATTCCAACGCGTGGTTGAGTGTGGAGAGTAGATAAGGACATCCTGGTTTGATTCCGGGTGATGCTGACGAGTATATGTACGAGATATATTCTACTATCCAATTAGAAAATATCAGGGAGATAGAACTCGACACACACTATAGTAAACGACGCATCGTCAGTGATACAACATAGTGGTTGTCGTCGACCTCAGTGGTCTTGGGGTAAGTTCTCGCCTCAGGAACCGATGTTCGTGACCCATGGGTTCAAACCCAGCTGGGGTCAACAGAATTTTCTTGAGCGATAAGAACCCGAAGCGAAGCCGTCGGTCTCATGTAGATTGCGGCATGTAAAAAAACCTGGAGGCTAGCTATGTGAAAAAACCTTTCGCGGCAAAATTGGTCGGCCCTTTAACGCTCACTCATAAACATTTTCGCGTACTGACATAGTCAGTCGGTTCGAAAAGTGCACGTTAAACAACTCAAATAAATTAAAATAAAATAATATAGTGGTTGGTGGTTCCCTCAAATGTGTTCAACGCTTGTGTAATCTTGAGATGACGTAGGTATTACCTTGTGTGTCCATATTAGGTAAGCTATCAGTGATGCATTTCCCACATATTCATACTAAAAATGGGGTCAAGAGAGATGCTATTTTGATCTTGAATTAATAATAATAATTCTTGAGTTCGTAAGTGGAAACAGAGAAAATATTTGCTGAACACTTTATTGGAGATGGGATTATTCCATGGAAAGAAACAATGATACACCCGAGAAATAAAATAAATGCTACGGTGCACCACACAGACTTTCTCTCGCTTTTCTCTTAAAATAGACATTTACTAAGAAGTCGTAAGATTTGTGAACCTAAATAGTAGGTCTATACATTGATGTAGCAACACGACATCAAAGAGACTTAATGAAGAATATACACTGTTACTCATTCCATGGCACTTGGAACAAGACACACTGTTACAGAAAAATTTAGTAAGGATAAGATCATCTTTGTCCACCAAAGAGCATAAGAATCAAATTCAATTTTAAATACCTTAATTAAAAAGTATATATATATATATGCTTTTAGCTTCGAAGTTGTTGGTTTTAAAAATTATATTTCGAATAAAAGATTTTTTATCCTTAATATTACTACAATTTTACCACGATACACTTATTTGAGTCTCAAATAGTTGTGGAGAAATGAATAAAATTGGAAAATGGATCCTATGTAAAGTACCTACCCTCAAAGTCATTTTCATGAGAAACAAGATGGCTCATTTTCTCATGAAAATGGCTTTGAGGGTAGGTACTTTACATAGGATAAATTTTCCAATTTTCTTCATTTCTCCAAAATTATTTGAGATACGTAAGAGCGTATCGTGGTAACATTGTAGTTATATTAAATCAATGTTGAATTGCAGGTAGCCAGAACGGGAAATGCCCTTAAATAATACTAATAATCATAGAACATACCTACAAATAAAAAGTACATTATTGAAAGTATTACTCGGGGTCAGCCCAGTGTCCTCAAGTCAAGATCTGCAGGGCAACGAAGATACCCGTAAACACTCGGACAAAGTCATCAATACGACCTCGGTGGTCTTGTGGTAAAGTGCTCACCTCAGGACACGATGTTTGTGGATTCAAACCCATTCGGGGTCGACAAAGTTTTCTTGAGCGATACAAATCTGTAGCACACCTTCCTTCGGATGGGAAGTAAAGACATCGGTCCTATGTCGATTGTGGCATGCAAAAGAACCCTTTCCCGTCAAAATATGTAGGCCCTTTCGTTCTCGCTCATAGAAATGCTCGTGTGCTGATATAAAAAGTCAAATCAGAAAGTGGACGTTAAATACCCCAAATAAATATAGTGAATTAATAACTGTGTAGTAAGCTACCCCAATTTTTTTTTTCTGGATCAGGTATATAGTGCTATTAATTATCCTGTAAAATACTGCCCAGATATTTATTTTGAACAAATGTTAAAGGAGTTAAAATCAAAAATAATAGATAAGTTATTGGTAAGCTACCCTTAATTTTATAGTTTGAATAAAAATCTGACTCCACCTCAAAGTATGAACATCCAAGTTCAGACAAAATACATAAAAACGTTTTGGCTGTAGCTCCAGGCAGACAGACAGACAGGTTGTAAAACTTATTATTTTGATTACGAGGGCACATAAAACGTCAAGATCCATCATAATCTCATGGCCAAGAATGTTCACGATTACGATTCTCTATCAATATGAGAACGTAAAAAGCTGTGAAGATCTTGAATTTCATGCGGCCGGCGAATCCAATTGCTAACAACTAAATCATATAGTAGGAGCGAAAGGAAAACACATAACATTTTATTACTCTATTTTAAATTTGCTTCGCCAACAACAAACACGGGTATATGGCCAAACCCTGATCATTTCCTTCCCGTCCTCCTCACGATCAAGTGAAGTGCAGAATGAATATGTTCCTGTTTAAGGGGTCATGAGAAAAATCCAGTGTTTTAGCAGTTTTTATGACAAAACTTTTTTGTTTTTGCCAAAATAAATAAAATATTGATTCAGTACAAATATATAATTTAATTTTCTTCACATGATGACCTCAAAATTTCTTGATCAGCTGTCAAGGGTGTTCTGGAATTTAATGACAACTTTTTCTCTTCATTTAAAAAGTTTATTATATAGTGCCACCATGCTCACGACAGATAATTAACAACGGTTTATATCACATGTGAAGATTTTTATTTATTTAGCACCACGTCTTACTACCCGTTCGGGTTATACGATTAAGTACTAATTACGTGAATGGATTAGGAATTGATAAAGTTGAATTTAGAGGAAGTGAACCGGTATTTGCGTGGAGGGAGAGTGGAAAACCATTTTATGAAAAACCACCCCAGTTCACCCGACCGAGATTCTAACCTCAATCTCCTCGTCCTCGGCAGTCTGGCTCCACACGAAACAAGCGCGTTAGCTAACTACGCCTCCGAGGCGGGTGTGAAGAAAATTAAGCTTTTATGTTCCTACTGGAGAAATATTGTATTTATTTTGGCCAAAAAACGTCTTCCCATACAAACTGCAAAAATACTTAACATTTCTCACATCTCCTTCAATCCCACCTTAGGGGAGCTACTGAGACGTGCTGGAGATGTACAGCAATTTCAAGTTATTTAAGTTTTTTTTATTTAAAAATATGTATGAGCAATGCCAAAAAGTTCCCAAATGATTAAACCCAGTTTTATAGTGGTTTTTTTACAACATGGAAACGTAAAATCAAATAATCTTCAAGGACTTTGCACATAAAATGTCGCATTTCTGACATAAAAGTAGATAGCGAATATGTTAAATTGATAAACAAGGAGAAAAGAAACGCAATTCAGATAAGAAAGAATAAATCAATCATAATCATTCTTTATTTCACCTTTCTATCTTCGTTTGGCGACTATTTATATAAGTATATATTTATGCTTACATCTTCATCACATAATTTTCAAGATAATTTAACCTAATAAATTACTTAACAATTTTATAAAAATCCTTCACTGATCATAAATCTATTATTTTATATTCCATGTAACTGTATTTATTTACTTTAACTTTTTACTGTTATCAAATCTTTTCTCCAATATCGTTAAACCTGGTTCGGTAGCCGCATGGTCTAAGGAGTCATTCCCGCAAAAGACTAGACTGCCTATGACAGGGAAATCGCGGTTCGAATCCCGGTCAGGTGTATTGAAGGTGATTTTTCATTAGTAGTTTTACACTCTCCCTCCACGCAAATGGCTGTACACATCATTTGTATCTAACTTTCCTCGTTCCTAACTCACTAGCGCAATTATATCATAATGCGTATTAACCAAGTTTTAGTTTAACTTACAAAACAACATTGTATAAACACTCAATCTGGGGTACGCGTAATTCCAAGGGCACGCGAATAACTCTTTGGGGGTTCTCAAAATGTAATATAAATATATATACACTCATATATATTTCTCATAATTTTTGGGTGTAATTTATTTTATAGGCATACTATAGAATAAGCATAACTTGCATTCTGCACCAACAACTTTGGGGGTGCGAGGTTGAAGAGAAGTTATATCTGGGGGTACGCGAACAAAAGAGCTTGAATACCACTGCAATTTTATGTAAACGAAAGATCACAATTATTATCATAGATTAATACTATTTTTATGTTAACAAGTATTTTAAATATTTGTACAACATATTGTCTTCCAATTGTCCACTTAATCATTGAATTATATGACAATAATTTTTTTAATAGATTATATATTTATCTTATTTAATGAATTTTAAACTTTACAATTTTAAGAATATATATATATCTATAGATTAACTAATATTTTTAATATTTAAATTATTTTAATNATTTTCCAGTACTACAAGGCAGGTAGACTGTCACTGCATCACCGGACTCGCTTAATGAGGGGAAAACACCACTAATGCCTCAGTGTAGCTTGTGACATTATTCCTGTATACAAGTTTATTGTATTAAGGTCACTCATTATTGATATAGGGGTTGCAGAGTAAAGGCACTTTGCTGTTATCTTAAAGTTCTATCGGCTTGTCACTATCAACTTAAACTAGCTTTTCTAAGAAACGATATAAGTAGGGTGAATGTACAGAAAATGTATTTGCTTGGAATTTGAAGGGAAAAACTACAACGTGAAAATACGACTCTTAATAAAACTGGTCGGGATTGAACTCCGTGATTTGTGATTCAAGATTGTAGAACACTAAGCCAAACTTTACGTTAGGAACTGGCTCCGAGCTACCGGGATTTACTGGCGTACTAACCCGTAGCCTTAGCTCTGAGTTCAGAGATTGAAATTATATTTGAATCCCGATCGAGTGCAATGAATGTTGTTTTCCCCATCGTGTCTTTCGATGGAGTTTTTTTTACATCCTCCCTCTAGATAAAATGTTTCATAATAATTTAATACTTCAATCCTAAGACATTACGCTCGTGGATTTTATCTGAGAGTAGCCATTAAGTGTAAAACATTAGTGTCCCGGCCCAATGTTCCACACGTAAATAATTATATAACTATCGCATTCGCTCTGTATTTGTTAGCAAATTACCTTTTTATTATACCCTCCCTTCACTGTCCCTCACATTTGGGGCCTGTAGCATATTTTGTTTATTTGGTTTACTAGTGGTTCATCACCTGCAGACAGATAATGTAACAGAGTTTTATAATGTTGACTTAAAATCTCCCCGAAAAGGAAGAAGAAGAATCATTATTCTACGTAAAGCAATGTCAAGATCAACATTGAAGAACGATTAAATCGGAATCTGAAGAATATGATATGGACTAGATTTACTGTTAAAGGAGCGTATTACTGGTTGTATATGATTAATTCTTTACTCTGAGTATAATCACACTGTACACTCAAGTATTAAGACTAGAACAAGCAACGTTATTTTTATATACTGTTTACTTACATTCCAAAAGGTGTATCCTGCAACAAGCAAGTTTAAACTCTGTGCTATCGTTCGCATCATCAAGCATTAGGATATACAGCAAACTTGTCAGTGAAATTGTTCAAGATAGGTAAGTTCGTCGAGACGAATCCTAGAATGTTCTTGCTTGAAGATATGATGGGTAAACCTTTCTTGGAACATTCTACACTTAAGGGGTGATAAAAAAAAACATCGTATCCGAATGAACAGTTCGTCAAGTTCAAAGAATATGGGAGGGTCATCTGAAAATTAGAAAGTAAAAGACATTAGCATTTAGAAAATATGTATAAGCTTGAGAAGGTTTACCCGTTATACACTCGCATTATCTTCAAGGAGGAAAAGTATAGTATGTGTGTGATTAGAGGATGAAACTTAAAGTATTTCATGTATCAGGAAAGAGGGCGGCTAAAGAAAAGGATATTTTTCGTTATGGGCTCAAGTGTTCTAGCGTCAGGATGCTAGAAAATCAACTGCCACATATCAGATCATTATAAAGATGTTCAGGCTTGGTAGGGTATGGGAAGGTTAGGGATTTTTAAGAATGGTTGGAGGGGGTTAGAAAGGGAAGGGTTTTTTTGGTCCCACCCTATTTTCCTATATCCTTGGATGTATACATTAGGTCAATTTGATTTGATTCATTTATTCCCCCTAGTTCATTATTCCTCAAGAATAAGCGTAAAGAATATAATGTACGCATTAGGATTGAAATAGTTAGTTAGAAGAAAGTGTTTTGACTCCAAGCGTGTAAAACTGTATTTGGCTTCCATTTGGTATTTTATGTTAACCTTGATTTAGGGTTTTGTGTGGTATTCCGTTGCCGCTTGGAGGAGTGGTTTGCTGTGAGACTGTTTTTAACTTTGGTTGTATGTGCAAGTTTTTGTTCTTGATGATGATTGTTTGTGAGTTTGTATGGGAGGTATGGCGGATACAAACACAGACCGTTAAGGTATAAATATCATGATATACAAGCAATTATGATCTGCAACTCTTAAAACTGGTTAGTTCTTAAAGCTCTATTTATTAACGAAACTGTGGAAATGGAATCTTTGTGTGAAACTGTGTAAAGCTATTCACTGGTAAACTAGTACGTTTAGCATGGGAATCGAGCATGCTACTTGCCTTGTAAATGATATGGGTGGGTTTATTTTTAACAGCCAGGACTACATTGTATTATGTTTCCATGATCATAAATGATACATTTCGGAGAACTGGTTAGCTGAGAAAAGGAAATTATTTGGCGATACCAGCCAATATTTAATTCTTCCTAACTCGATAACTAAACCCTCATACGGTTGCCCAGAAGTCTGGGGAAGGTGCTTGATTCTATCTGAGAGTAGAGTTTATGTGATCTATTACTTCAGTATACCAAGTTTATAGTTTTGTTTTTCCTGTTGGTGCGATTCAGTAAAGTAACTTTTTGTATATATAATATTGTATGTGATATGTTATAAAAACCAGGTCCTATCATTTGAAGGTAATCACATTTTAACTCATGGTTATGTTGTGTGTCTTGGAGCAATCATATTTGGTCCTTAAAATCTGTTAAAGCCATTTGAATAACAGTTTTTCTTTGTATTATAAAAGGGTTATAACAATTTGATTGTATTGTTGAGGTTGTAAGCATGAGGGCATTTAACCCATGTTCATTGTTGTGTGTCTTGGGGCAATCATACTTGGTCCTACGGATTGGGCAAGCCATTTAAATAGAATAACATTTTTCTGAGTATTATAAAAGGGTGATAGCCATTTGATTGCATTGTTGAGGTTATATGGATAGGGGCATTTAACCCATGTTCGTTGTGTGTCTTGGGGCACTTATACTTGGTCCTTCAGCTCGGTTAAAGGCATTTGATTGACTCACGTTTTTCTTTGTATTATAAAAGAGTTATAACAATCGGATTGTATAGTTGATGTTGGGTGCATGGGGGAATATTGATAGCACAATATGTTCATTGTTGTGTGTTTTGTTATATTTGACTCGGTCCTTCAGACTGGGTAAAGCCATTTAGACTGTCATTTATTTTGCTATATAAATGCATGTGATACTATGTTACTAGTTCCAAGGCATAAGTACTTATTACAAGCGAATATAGGATAAATTAATTTAATATATATAATTTCATTCACCTTAGTATATTATTCCTCCAAGACGATTACTAAAGAGCATAAGTGTTTAGAAAGTACGCCAAGGATTGATGAAGTTGGTTATAATAATGAGTAAGGAATATTAGTAATTAGAAAGTATTATATAAGGATCGATAGAATTGCTAAAAAAAAAATTGTTTTAGTCTCCAAGAAAATATTGAATAAATATATTTGAAGTTCATACTATTCTTTTATTCGTCCTAGTCCTGTATTTCTCTAAGATGATGCGCATATCATTAGTGTTTAGAAATGATGTATAAGGACCGATGTAGTTTGTTAGAAAAATGGTTATAGCTTCAAGCTAATATTTAATAAATGTATTTAAAATATTTACTATTTGATTCACCTTAGTTTATTCTTTCTCTAAAATAATTTGTAAAGAACATTAGCGTTTAGAAATTATTCATTAAGATGGATGGAGTTGGTCATGAACATAGTTGTAACCGAGCATGTCGCTTGCCATTTTCCTTCGGAGGAACCCTCAAAAGAATTAATGTTTAAAATGTTAGCGTTATTTTTGCTATTTTCTCACTCTTCTATTTCACAGGGTAAAGTCCAAACCAAGAGGTCGTATCAAAGACAAAATGCCATTTTCCATCCAGATATATACTCTAGGCCTATATATAGCACCACGTCTTAGTACCCGTTAGGGTTATATGTACCATATTTATTGAATTAGAATAAGACAAGTAAAATGGACTACGCAGTAATGTTTAGAATAGTAGTACCTAAAAGTTAAATACAATGAAAAAACAAAAGGTTGAAAATGAAATAAAATACCAAGATCAAAAGTTTCTAAGAAAATATTTCGCATTTGAAATATTGGGTAGATATATTTCTACGTCATTCTATCATCAATAATGTTTTACATATTGTGCTTCGTCAGTTTTAAAATTCATCTCAACTGCACCGGTGGGCACATGCATAAAGGCATCAGTCTCGCTTTGTATGGTTTGCTTGTGACAGGGAGGTCAGGTGTTGAATCATTTTGGGTGTAGGGGAGTCTGGGGCTCAAATCCTGGCGAATGTAATGAGGTGGTTGGGGGTTATAGGAGTATTTCCTAGTGTGATTTATTAGTTTGATTTCCCATTCCCTTTCTTTACGTCAATTTGAGTTCACATCCTCTAAAACACACTATTTATCCCTAACCTAGAAAAGTACCTCATCTGAGCACCCAGATACTAATAAATGGGATATAAAACCAAACCCGTAAACAAATATATACTATTTCGTCGGCTCAACCCGGAATTTAACCAGGGCTACGTATACTTGCGGTCGACCGCGCTAGCCACGAGATTAATTTTGGTGTAAACCACTCTAAGCCTGTCTTGCCCTCATCAGTACCAAGTACTTGTGCACGTAACCACGCAATTTACATCCCCATAAAACAAGCAACCACCGCATTCACACAATTATTAAGTTACAACTTCAACAAGCCAGTAAAGTACAGGTTTCATCAAAGTGTTTCCGTATTGAATTCATGATACGTGTAGGGGTCAGCCATCGATGACCTGTGTATGATCAAGCGCAAATGTTTGTACTTTAAGGAGCACACCTGCTTCAAGCAGAGCGAAAGCTAAGACTACCTCGTCTGGTAGTTTTGCTGGTGACGGAGTGATCGGAGTTCAAATTGCAGCTAGTTGCGGGTGGACTATGATTTCACGTTAGGGAACTAAGGATAATTTTTTGTATATAAAGTCTTGGGAAATTTTGAAAACTAGTTTTATTAATAAAATCGTATAACTAAATATATTTACGAAACGCACATATTTTCTCGCTTTTTTGCGGTTGTAATTAATTTGACGCGTGGGACAGTGCACCACGACGCGTGTACCAATTATTATTATTATTATTATTATTATTATTATTAGCACCGCGTCTTACTACCCGTTCGGTTATACGCACTTACGCTAATGTGTAATGGTGGGGTGATTGTGAGATGAAATGGAGGACCTACAGTTTAACGTGGAACCCGAACCACGGTGGAGGCCTGGCATTCCTCACATTCACAAGATGTCTTGTCAGAGGTGAAGGAAGGATTTGGTAATCAGATAAATCTTTGCCGGGACCGAGGATTGAACCCCGGCCGCCAGCATAGAAGTCTGACACTTTACCCCTAGACCACCAGGTCACCGACGCGTGTACCTGCTAATTGACAAGCTAAAGGGATGTCTGCAGACACGTGGATCATGGATGAACCCGGTTTCTATAGTCCTTACCACGTATATGCATTAATTACACTGATAATTTAGCACCACGCCTATGACTAATTATATTAATAGGTTAGGGATTAGGAAGGTTGAATTTAGATTAAGTGTACCAGCATTTAAATGGAAAGAGAGTGGGAAACTATTTATGATGAAAAACTACCCTCAGTACACCCGACCGGAATTGAACCTCAATCTCTTAGAAGTGGCGCCCCATATTTTCCAATCTTTCTGTTTTCTAATTCTAATAAATGTACGAATGCCAGTGTATTGTTTGCCGGAAGGGGCAGACATTACTCATGAAAGTATCCATCGGAACGCAAAATGCTAATTTGGATCGCAATTTTGAAGCAACATTAATCATAAAACCTACTTTGACAAAAAATGTAAAGATTTTTTTTTTCATATTGGAAAATTTGTAACAGACTGAAAGGAAAATCTATCATTTCCTTAGTCTTCAGAAAAGTAGTTTCATTAAAAATAAAAAATTATAATAAATACATTTTCAATAAAACAAATTGATTAAAAAAAGATTTATAAATAAATTAAAATCCTATTGTTTTGTTGATTCTAGTACATTTTGGAATAACATTTATTTATAATTAACTAAATCGTACAATTTTTTATATTTTCCTTCACCCTAAGCCTCGTGGTAACAATAATAAATTAAAACATTAAATTTGTTGCTTTTTAAAAAATTATCAGATCCTGGGAAATAACCCAAAACTCTTCCCGACTTTAATTAAATTTAAAGTCGAGAAAAATCAAAATCTCCAGCGTGAACTTAGGTGCCAGTCTCACCTAGTCTAGCTTTCCAGTAATGGGGAGGTCAAGGTTCAAATCCCGGACGGGTGTACGGGAGTTATTTTTCCTAAACCGCACATGCAGTTATATTTCTTATAAATCATACCTTCCTCATCCTTAACGCCTTAGAATTATTAAAATACGTAGGCCTACAGTCCCAACCATAGCGAGGTTTTTTTCCAAGACATTATTTCCCTTGCCAAATGAGCGCCAATAGTAGCCTACTATTGTAATCATTCAGGATGGCCACGAAAATTCTAGATTAAAATTATATTATAATTTTAGGTATTCCCAGCAGCAAAATAAAATAAATATTGCTAAAATTCTGTGAAAAGTGTGCTAGGTATTACAAGTTGGCAGTCGTATTAATTCGAAAACTGTTAAGGTGGGGATGAAGGAGACGCAATAAAAGGTCAGTGATTTTGCAGTTTCTCTCTCTCTATATATATATTTTTTCAAAATAAATCCAAAATTTTTCCAGTACAAAAAAGGAGTTTAATTTTCTCCACGTGGTTATATGAACAGTTCTTGAATATTTGTCAAAGGTATCCTGGAATTTAATGACAACTTTTTATTTTCATTTATAAAATTGGTCATCTAATGCCGCTATGCTCATGACAACTATTCAAGAACTGATGATATTACCATGCTAGAAAATTAAACTTTATTTTTATACTGATAATATAAATTAATTTTGGCCAAAAATTGTTGCTATAAAAATTGCAATAACACTGGCCTTTTGTCGATTTCCCTACTTTCCCACCATAAGTAGTTGAGGTGATTTTTCTGGAAATATATTAATATAGAATCGAATTTTTTAAAGTTTGTGTAATTTAGCTCTTAATATATTTTTTAATTTCTGACAAGAGAGCTGGTGACCTGGAGGTCTAAGGGTAAGGTGTCAGACTTCTGTGTTGGCGGACGGGGTTCAATCCTCGGTCCCGGCACAGATTTATCTGATTACCAAACCCTTCCTTCACCTCTGACAAGACATCTTGCGAATGTGGAGAATGCCAGGCCTCCACCGTGGTTCGGATTCCACGTTAAACTGTAGGTCCTCCATTTCACCTCACAATCACTCTACCATTACGCATTAGCGTAAGTGCGTATAACCCGAACGGGTAGTAAGACGCGGTGCTAATAATAATAATAATAAATAATAATAATAATAATAATAATAATAATAATAATAATAACAAGAGAGCTAATTCTGGTTTTCTGGGTTTTATCAATTTATGGCCACCGTGTTATTTATTATAAACCGAGAAGTATAAAGCAACAGAATGTCGTGTCAAACATACCGCTGGTCTCTACGGGTCAGGACTGGAAACGTGTCCCAAAGAACAACCAAGCAAGTAGACAGAGTTTGTAGGTTGATTGTAATTTACAAAATAGTTCCATATCTCACCGCTAGAAAGCACCGCTACGATGGTATGACTGTTCTATTCAACCGTTCTTATAAGAATAGTTGGGAGGGGGGAGGGGTGGAATAGCGCTGGACATTTTGCAAGTGCCAATAAATCCTCATTATTTAAAATATGGTTTGTTATTTCAGAATATAATTCACGCTAAAATAGAGGTGAAAGTTATCAACATGTATATCTATTTCTTAAAAACTTAAACCTAAGGTTTCATATTTACAAAGAAAATTAAATAAAAAAAGAGTGAAAAGGTGAAATCAGATTAAATCAAGGACGTGTTTCACTTCATTGTTGCAATTCTGAGGTCAAAGTAAATAGCTAAAAACATAGATTTGGCTTTCCCCGAACAAATAAATTAGTATTTCAACAGGGTCACACACAAAAGGTTTAGAAAAAACAAAAAAGTTTTTCTTTTTGCGGCAAACATTGATAACATTTTACAGTATGATTATGAATGTAAGTTTATAGCTATTGACACTATCTATCACTATTGTTTTGTCACCGCGTCCCACTACGAGTTCGGTAAACGCATATTCAACAAAAACTCTTGTACAACATTTTAGAAAACATTCTAAAATAATCTTACGTAAGGAGTGTTGATAGGTTAAAACTAAAGACTTAGATAGTGATTGATAAAAAGATTAATGAGAAAGAAAAAGATAAAAAGTTCAATTAATGGAAAGTGAAATTAATGCGTTACAATCAATTTACAATAAGAATCTTAGGTTAAATAAAAACATATAAAATAATATGAGTCAAAGGGGCTAGTAAAATGAATTACAAATATATGGTTGACAATATTTATAAATAAACCTGCAAGTCAAGGATCTAACAAAACAATAGGTGTAATATGGTAATAACAATTAGAATGGAATATGGCTTAATTAATAATAATAATAATATATTTAACTCCTTTTTTAAACTGTATGCATTTTATACTTAGCTTATTATTTTTAATTAAGCCATATTCCATTCTAATTGTTATTACCATATTACACCTATTGTTTTGTTAGATCCTTGACTTGCAGGTTTATTTATAAATAGTGCCAACCATATATTTGTAATTCATTTTACTAGCCCCTTTGACTCATATTATTTTATATGTTTTTATTTAACCTAAGATTCTTATTGTAAATTGATTGTAACGCATTAATTTCACTTTCCATTAATTTAACTTTTTAGCTTTTTCTTTCTCATTAATCTTTTTATCAATCACTATCTAAGTCTTTAGTTTTTAAAAAACTCTTGTGTTTTAGGTATAAAGACGGAATTACTCAAAGGTTCCACGATCGTGCATCGTTTCCCTACTCTACTTTTTATTTTATTTGGGTTGGTAAATCTTATATTTATTCCTTAAATTCAACTTTTACTTAAATAATTATGACCCACCATTCTATAAACTTAAAATAAAAAATAAAATAAATAAAATTTTCGTTTTCATTCTAAACTATCTAATTAATTTTCTTATAACATTATCGATTATGACCAAATGGTCATGTTCTTATGTCCTTATCGTTTAAGTTTAAATATCACCTATCGCGAATCCCCAGATTTAGAGTTGATATTTTCCCTTGGCGATCAAGTTGGACGGAAAACAGATGAACAATATATTTAATACTATATTATAGTCATAGAGAATAACCAATGTCCACGCGGTTTGAGACGTTAATCTCGCAATAGATCTAGAATTTTTAAAAATCAATAGAAATATATTCCATTCACCTTAGGAATTGACTTCTGAAAGGGCTTTTTCCCTACCATAAATCTACTATATAGTAGGATATTGGTAGGAAAAAAGACCTTTCAGAGAGTAATTCCTACCGTGAATGGAATATACGTCTTTTGGCCTAGGTTCAAAGAATGTCCCTACCAAATTTCGTTGAAATTGGCCCACGAATTTGGCAGTAATCACGGAGCAAATAGACAAACAGATGAAATGCCAAACGGCCGAATTAAAAAAGAACCTCGATCCGCTCGCTCACACATAGCTTGATGTGTAAATATATTATGATTGTTTCAATAACTGTTTAACTGTCATCAAACGCCTTTCTTCACGGTTGATATACGTTTTAAATTTTGAAATTCCTTGACTTAGCCAAGTTTTTTAGAACAAAAACTATGCATTTTTTCTTAGTATCTTCAAGGCTATGAATAAAAAAAATAGTTACTTTCACGGTTTTATATTAAATTCTTGATACAAGAATCATTAAGACAAATATGTTACATCAGTGTTCTTCACAAAACCACGCGAATAATTGTAAATAAAACTAATAGTTTACACAGCGTTATGCTCTTCTTCTTATCTCAAATATTATTGCAAAAATATCTGACAATTCCAGTGACATAAAAAGCCCTTACTTTCTCCATGTCACGCCAAATTCTCCAACTTGTCCAGGTTTTTCCTGTTTTTTAGCTATGTTTCAGTCTTATCTCTTCCGTTCTGAATCTAGCAGTACCAGTACGCTTTTTTTACGCTTATATACTAGGGATGAGAATGGTATAATTTAGAGGAAATGTACTCGCATTTGCATGAAAGGCAAGTGCACGATTATATAGAGGAGGGAAACGCTCAGTGTACCAGGCCATAGTTCTAACCCTGACCTCTCCTTCAAGGGTTAACCAGGCTATGTGAGCTTGCCATTTAATCCGCGTGCCCACCGTTGCTGAGGCGCGAAAGGATGGAGAATAAGGCCCCAGCTTGGAGCTTGGTAGACTTGTCGGGGAATAAAGCTAACGGCATCTGGCGTGACCTCCACGTGACCTTGACACCCGAGCCTAGGTCACAACCAGCCAGCTACCCACGGATGACTGGGTTTGACCGACCAGGGCACACGCGGTTTCAGGCAGCTCGTGCTGAAATTCACACGGGTGGGCACGCGAACTTAAGTTTGTTATAACATTTATAACTTTAACTTAGACATATAAAGTTTTTACTTTAGTGTTTAACGTGACGGATTTTAAGTATGGACGTAGGAAGGGGTGGTTTAGGGGGTTCAAACCCCCCGAAATTTTCCAAAGATTTAATAACATGAAATGCCAGGCCTCCACCGTGGTTCGGATTCCACGTTAAACTATACGTCCTTCATTTCATCTCACAATCACCCTACCATTACACATTAGCGTAAGTGCGTATAACCCGAACGGGTGGTAAGACGCGGTGCTAATAATAATAATAATAATAATAATAATAATAATAATAACATGAAGCTTAAAGATGCCCTTGTATCAAACTTCAAGTAACTTTTAGAAGTATTCACTTTTCAAAACTTTTCCAGGGAAGGACTACTTACTCCAAATAATTCCAAAAGGCATTCAATTTTCAAAAAAAAATTCCAGGTGAAAACAATCTAAAAGACTTTTAGAGGCATCCGATTACTAAAGAAAATACCCGTAGGTGGCCACTCCAAGCATATATATTTTTTAATCCAAGCGAGAACACTCTAATTAGCTACTAAAAGTATTCAATTTTCAAAGATGTGTTAGGGGAAGACCAATTTCAACATGTTCTTAAGGCATCTCGTGTGTTGAAAAAAAATCCAGGGGAGGATCATTACAAATAATTTTAAGGGCATCCAATTTTAAAAATTTGTTGAGGAAAGACTACTTCAAATAGCATCTAGTAGCATCTAATATTGAAAAAAAAAAAAAAAAAAAANCTTTTAAATAGCTTATAGGGGCACCCAAATTTTTAAAAATCTTGGTTGGGACCACGTCAAATAGATAATGGGGAATCTAATTTATATAAAAAAAAGTTTTGTTCACATTTTAAAAAGAGTTTAGAGGCATTCAATTTTCAAAAATGTATCCAAGGAGACTACACCAAATAGCCTATAGGAGTATCCAAACTTTAAGAAACGCAAGCGATATCACTATTCTAAACAGCTTTTTAAAAGAGTATAATTTTCAAAAAAAATATTCAAACGAGTACGACTACAATTAGCTTTAATTTTCTAACATTTACTGGGGGAAAAGAAGATAGAAAAATCCTAAGAAACTTTTTTGTTACTTGCCCCTCCCCCTTTTCCTCCCACCTTTCAAACAAATAAAGGTTCAAAACTACTGTATAAAGTAACAATGTTCTTATTTCTTTGGTTTAGTAGTAGGTCCTAACATAATGTCATAAATTTAAGATTTTGAAACCCCCAACATCCCGAAAATTAAATCATCCCTATACTCATGATTCTAAATACACACATGATTGTATGTAACATTCCCCTCAACATTGTAACGTTTTGAGTTTACAAAATAGGAATGTTGGAAATGTATAAAGACACAGTATTTTGGCTATCCAATTAAAAATAAGTATTTTTGTGGATGCTTATTATTTGCTACACCAAGAAGATAAAAAGTCGTCAGACATATTTTCACGCATATATACTATGTTAAAATGGATCACGATTATAAAAATAATTTGATTGATGTGGACATTCTATCAGATTAATTAACTAGCTTATACAGGATTTATTTTAATTGGTGTGAAATAATTTAGGGGCGTATTCCTATACACCAAACATTAATACAATTAAATATAAACATGGGTTTATAAATGTTTGATTTCTGAGATAGAAGTAAATTTATTGTTCAATTAATATGCAATCCAACTGAAGACGTTATGTCAGTAAACAATACAAAGTTTAACAGAACAAATAAAAACACTAGATAGAAATTTTTTTTACTAAACATTGTTCAAACTGGTGTCCTCCCTCATCGATGCATCCTCTGAGGTTGTGTTCCATGCTTTGTCTTATGCTTTTGAATACATCTGATGGGTTACGATTTGGCTCACATCTATTTAAGATAAGCTCTACTAAAACCTCAACATCAGGCACAGGAGTTGAGTAAACAATGGACTTTAAATGTCCGTTTGAAATGAAAATCCATTGGGTTCACATATGGTGACTAAGCAGGTCATTCAATGTCTCCCCCACGACCAATACATATTTGAAGAAAACCTTTAATAGCTCTAAAACAAAGCGTTTCTAGAGCCCCTTATAATATTTGACACCAATTAAAATACAGCTTGTATATATTCGAATTATAGCAGTCAACTATTTAACATAATTTGTTACTAAAAACGCCACAATATATAATCAATATATTTCTCGAACAATGGTTTTTATTGCCTGAACATTATCATTTCGTAAAGATATAAAAAGTATTGTGTAAATGCAACATTTGTATAAAGTAAAAACTTTATGTAACTAAGTTTAAAATGTTTACGTTCTGATTTAAAGAAAATATTTTAATCGTGAACCTTGCCAACTTTAGATGAAAGTGAATCTGTTTTATATGCCCATTCATCCAAAAAGTTTGTTTTTGTTCTACTTGTCCCTATGTCTGTCTGCCCGAAACGGTTTGATCGATTTTGTTCAAACCTTATATTTAAGTGTTTTTTTTTCAAACATTGATTCTAGTCTTCAATTTAAGAGTATCTTGTCCAACACCTTAGCTCAGTCAGAGCCGTGTAGGCCTACTAAACTAAGAGGACCCTGGGTTATATTCCCAGCATGGGCACAACACTTGAGATCACCTGCAGTAGCGGTTCTGAGAAGCTCTTCCGTTTGCAATGACTAAATTTATTATTATTATTATTATTATTATTATTATTATTATTATTATTATTATCACCGCGTCTTACTGCCCGTTCGGATTATACGCACTTACGATAATGTGTAATGGTAGGGTGATAGTGATATGAATTGGAGGACCTACAGTTTAACGTGGAATCCGAACCATGGTGGAGGCCTGGCATTCCCCACATTCACAAGTTGTGATTAATACACGTATGTCCTGTTATAGGTGAAGGATAGGTTTGGCAATCAGATAAATCTGTGCCGGGACCGAGGATTGAACCCCGGACCCCAGTACAAAAGTTCGACACTTTACCCCTAGACCACCAGGACACCAATACCGAAGTTAAATTGGGGGGCCTCAAACACAGGCACAGACAGAGAAAAGTGGCACCGCCTACAGTTTCAGTAGTTGGCTTCTCCGCCGGTGGCGGCCACAAAAAGGGGCGCTGCTCGTCACGATACCAGAACTTGAACTGTAGGTTTTACAAGAGACTGTCCCGAGTATAAGTGGCGTGGTGCTGTGCTGCTAACGCATGATTATTGGGGACCAACTCCTTCCTTACCCTTAGTTTTTAATTGAAAGTGAATGAGGTTGATGGGTTGTCAGAATGTTTGTTGTCGATTCTTTTGAGAATGGCATCGGAAAAGGAATTGCCGGGGTAAAACAACGCCAATACAGAGGATTTCATCACATAAATTGAAACGCGGATGGCAATGTGTGATCTCACCCATGAACTGAGTGGCCTAGTCTAAAGGGGCCCTCTTCAGTTGTGAAATGTGGGTTTCCTCTTTCACATTTCCACAGATTAACTAACGTCTGGATGTTCTATGTGTTCTTGATTTAAGTCAGTTTATAAGTCATCTGCTGATATAATCAGTCAGTTCAGTAAGTGCACGTTAAATACCTCAAATTATATATTTTTTAAATATAGTAGTTTACTGATGACTAATTTTCTTTAAATTCAATAATTTTCTGAAATGATTTTAACGTTTTTGTTCAAAATGAGTATCTGAGGTGTGTTTTAGGCAAGGAATAAAAAAATAAAAATCCTGGTTCATTTTTCTACCAAAAAATAATTCGAGTTTAGTTTACTGGTGACTGATTTTTGAAAACTGTATCATAAATTATTAAATACTTTATGAGAACGTATGTACGATTGTGTCCTATTCTTTATTTGAAATTCTGTAACCAGCTCTAGTCTTGTTTATTTGAAGACAGGGAGGGTCAGGGTTCGAATTTCAACTGAGTGTACCGGGGAAGTTTTTACTAAAAGGTTTTCTACACTCCTTTCAAGCAAATTAGAGTAATCTTTTCTAAATTCACCTTTCTTAACCCTACTTCATCAATATAAATGTTCAGATATCCCGGACGGAAAGTAAGACGAAGTGCCTCCAAAAAACTAGCTTTCTTGTCAGTTTTTTTATTTTTCATTTAGTTGAGGGATTTAACAACTTACAAACTAACTTAAATCTATATCAGACAGAATATCCAGCCCCCAGCCGTTAATTTATCCCTGTGAAAGTAGAAAGCTACATTTCACCGATGACACATTTTTTGCCCCCGCCAGGTAACGGACCCACGACCCTTGGTTCAGTAGACAGACACGCTTCCAACTGAGCTAAAGTGTTGTACTTCTTGTTAGTTCATCATGTAGAATGAACTTTGCCTAACAATGCTTGTTCAAATGGTTAAACCTTTCCTTTTATTTCAAAATAATTACGTTCAACAAAAGTGTCATTACACTTTAATCTAATAGTTGAGTAAGAGGAAAGCAATCATACAGGAAGCGCTACCCACATTAGCACAGGGAGAGGATTGAAAAATTCACAAGGGGGTGGGGGGGGACCTTATACTCCAGTGCACCCGACCGAGATTAGAACCTCGACCTCCTCTAGGTCACCGGCAGTCCTAGTATATTGGAAGATTGAACTCCTTGGGTTGTGTAACCACTGAAGCACGAAAAATATTTTAAGTTTCTATGGATGACGTACATGGTCCACTCTAGCACTGATCCTTCATCTTATATTACCGGTTGCATTTCCTAGTGCATGTGACAGCTTTTATTATGTAAACCTCCTGTCCCCACCCCTTCACACGTTGAGGTTGTTACAGGTTATTTCCAGTGGTTCTACTGTCGGACTGACCGCAGCGCTGGCCAAGCAGTCTTTCTTATGTTTTGATTTGTTCAACATTTTCTAAGTCCTCTTTCCAAACTAATGTGGTGTATTTTATTTTTGCTACTAGCCCCCATCAATGAAACATTTAAATAGCGTACAAATCGAATGGGTAGTAACACGCGAAGTTAAAAGATTATTTAACGTATTATTATTATTAGCACCGCGTCTTACTACCTGTTCGGGTTATACGCACTTACGCTAATGTGTAATGGTAGGGTGATTGTGAAATAAGTTTAACGTGGAATCCGAACTACGGTGGAGGCCTGGCATTCCCCACATTCACAAAATATCTTGTCAGAGGTGAAGGAAGGGTTTGAAAATCAGATAAATCTGTGCCGGGACCGAGGATTGAGCCCCGGACCCCCAGCACAAAAGTCAGACACCTTACCCCTAGACCGCCAGGTCACCTATTTAACGTAGATCATGTATAAATGATTATATTTTTTTACTTAGCACCTCGTCTTACTACCCGTTCGGATTATACGCTTAAGTACTAATTATTATAATGGGTTGGTAATTGAGAAGATTGAATTTAGAAGAAGTGAACCCACATTTGCGTGGAGGGAGAGCGGAAAACCGTTTAGAAAAAACCACCCCCAGTTCACCCGACCGAGATTCGGAATTAGATCTGCCCATCTTCAGCAGTCTAGCTCAACATGAAACAAGCGCGTTAGCTAACTACGCGACCGAGGAGGGTAATTCTATGTTGACTTTTCATGCATTCCGCATCATACTAACCGTTCCCCTGCATGTGTACACTAACGAGCAATGGATGAAGAAGGTAGAGTAAAGTAAATGCCCCTATTGGCATAGATTTTTTTTAAATACCCTCAATTCACTCAGCCGGGATTCAAACCCCGACCTCCCTTTGTCAGAAAATCAGGTCAAATGAGGTTGACGCTCTAGCCCGCATGCCTACATGTGCGGACTGTACCCACTTGACTCGCCCACTCGAGTGTGGAAAAGAGGGAGGTCCAAATATCGGTAGAGAGCAAACTGGTACCGGTTGAAGTAACCAAGTTGCTACCGCAAGGTGTTGTGCATTCGGCCCTGCTTCTACTGGTCCGTATAGAGCACTCGTTGAAAGGTAGGTACCAAGTTCAAGTCGGGTCGAAGGTAGAATATAACAACAAACTGTCCTTAAATAGCGTGAAGGTCATCCAAGAGATCCGTCAAGGACGGGAGCTGCTACGCGGACATAGCCGGTGCGACGGTCTCTCAACGGAGAAGGGTTGCACCTTGAAAGGCAAACATGAATAATTATTATAAAGTGAAACTAAACTTAATATTCCCTAACATCTATAATTAGCTGCAATATGTTTAGTTTTTATTTATTATTTCAAGTTAAAATATGTTCCAATTTAGCTTTAAATACATGCAGGGGAGCACCCAGGAGTTTGAGCTGAGGGGAGGCGGGAGGGCATTTACATATTAATTTTCATAATTACAACATTATATATTTCAATTAATGAAATATTTGGAAGTTTGATTTGAAGTAGGGGGATAAGAAAGATAAAGAATCAGCGATAACCCCTGAAAAGTTGGGTTACAGGGGTTTCTCCCCTGGGCAAAAATTTTATTTCAAAGGAGGCAAATGGTAATATTTAAGCTAATTTGGACCAAAATGGAATCCTCGACCAACCCTGTCACTGTGTACTCCACTGGTTAACAGGTTTGTGTTTACACATCTTCTTCACACCCAGGATTTGCACTTGATGTGGGTTAGAGGGGGCATATAATAATATCTCAACTGCCCCTTCCCCTCTTCCTGATACAATAATGTTTACATATTTGCTCTAAAATAATAATTTCAATTACTGTACTTCAAAACTTTATGTACAAGGAATAAATACTTTAACCATTTCTAGAAAATGTTACGGTATCACAGGTCCAGTTTTCACTTAAGTTCAAATTTACAGTAAAATTAAAAATCGACAGAAAGAAGTATTCCTTTGAAAATCCTTAATTACTGCACATATTTAATCTCTTTTATATTAAATATAATTAAACAAAATATAATTGATTAATTGACGAAACATAATGCTAATCATATTTTTATAATATCCTTATTTTTCTGCGGGAGGGCCTTCAGCTGGGGGGCTTCAGCCCCCAAAGCGCCCCACCCCACCATGGGTGCGCAATAATAATAATAATAATTGGCAAAACTAAAAGTTCACGCCTCTTGAGTTGCGTTTTATTCTTTACAAAACCACACTTTATGAAAAACACTAATGTTTTTAAAATAGATACGTATCTTGCATGACAAAACAAAAATATAGGGTGTTCGAAAACAAGGTACTAAGGAAGATATTTGGTCCAAAAAGGAATTTGGCTGCTGAGGAGTGGAGGAGGTTACATAATGATGAATTGCATAACCTATACTCATCACAAGATATTGTTAAGATAATAAAGTCTCATAGATTACGGTGGCCAGGATATGCAGCGCGAATGGAAGAATCTAGAACCGTGTTCAGGTTATTGACTTGCGAACCCATTGGGAAGAGACCAGTGGGAAGACCTAGACGCAGCTACGAGGATAACATCAGAATGGACCCGAAAGAGAGATAAAGTGTAATGAGGTGGTCGGTATAGAGCTATCTTAAGATAAGAATAGGTGGCGTATTCTTTTAAGTGCGGCAATTAACTTTAAAGTTCCTGATGCCATAGGTTTATGTACACAAAAGGCTATTGTATTGCCAAACTGTTTCAATGTAGAAACATATATTTTTTTTAATTAAGGGGAAAAATTTGACCCAAAATAGGTATAATTCAATTGAACCAAAATTTTGTTTAACAGATTTCAAACACAGCACGAAATAAAGTTTTTTTAACCGAGAGCCACAAAAAATTAAAATCAAAACATTTATTTTAGATATGAATTTTGTTATATTAAAAGTTAAAAAAAAATTGTTTACGTAAAATTACCAAATGAATATGGTTAAAAAAAGATGGTTTATAGAATCTAAACAACAGGGATGTCAGTAGTGAATTTCAAATGTTCTATTCTGATAACCAAGCGAATACGAAAAGATTTGCGACCTTTTAGAGTGTTTACGTAAATACATACAGACCAAAGAACAATTGCACAGAGTAAACATCTCTTATATTTAATAATACCAAGATGTAGTTCTATATTTATTTTATAACCACGTATTACTACCCGTTTAGGTTATACGATATGAAGTTTTATCAAGTCCAACTTTTAAAGACATGTATGTATTTTCAGTTTGCTATTTTAGAAATTATAGATCTTTATGTGGGTTGCGAAATATTTGATTAGCAAGTCGATCAATCTGCCAATATACGAATAACAAGCAGTTCTGCCCGAATATAAGGGGGATTGGCTGACCTCCGAATCTCAACATTAAAAGATGACTATCGCGTTAGCATTATTATAATATCATTAAATGATTATGTAATGAGGCCTATTTTACAGAAAAATAAAATATATGAATACTAAACAAAAGGTGTTTTTTAAGTTAAAAATATATATATTTATGTTAAAGTCAATAGATGAGTCTAAATGTTTTAGATGAAACATCGATGTATCAAACAAAAGCCAAAGATCGATGTTTTTTTGTCCATCCCTAATCTTGGGCTACACCAAGAAGAGTGGTATCTTTCCCCCCCTCCTGAAGAATAAGATATTTTTTTTGCTCGGTAATTACGGTAATACTGAATTTAATTAAAGTAATTTACTACTCTGTGTACAATCAACTAATAAAGCGCATAAAAGCAAAACATGTCGCTATCATGGGAACTTATGCGTGATTTGGTAGGAGGCGCATATAATAGTTTTCAGCGTTTGTACATTAGTTTATCTTGTGATTTAAAATTAAAGTAAAACGAAATATCTCTTTTTGAAAAGTTGTTTTAGGAAAGTGTTCTTTTTTAATTAATTAATTCTAATGATGCATTCATAACTAAAAAAAATATGCCAGGGTATTTAAAAATTTACATTGAAATTTTAATGTATAGCCTACGTCATATAGAATCATTTTCTGAAATGAATCTTATTTTTGTTTTTAATATCAACTATTTCGTGCCTTAACCCCCCACCCCCACCCACCCACAAAAAAATAGAATAATGACCGTGTGAATGCGCGTCGTATTCGTATTCACTACTTCGCTAGTTATTTCGTGATACTGCCCATTGCCATAATTTTTTCAGTTCAAGATTGTCTATTCAATTAAGTACGGAAACATCGCCATTGTGTATGGGGAACTACTGCATTACCGAGCTATCCACGTATTTACACCCATGGGATACGGGTGAGCAAGATACTCGCATTTGAGTCGTGGGAGAATGGGACGGGGAGGACACTTCAGGATCATCCGACAGAAATTCAAACCCCGACCTCTACGCTAATCACACAATACGAGAAGGACGCCTTATCTTCGTGCGGTTTGCGAGGCGTACCTTCTGGATTTAATTAATTACAAGGTCAACGTGTTCCCTTTCAAGCTGATGAAGGTAAAGCACAAGGAACCGTTTCATTTGTATCCTTTATTTTAGTGCTACGCATCTGAATGTCCATCCAGGTAAGAGGATGAGGAAGGTGAATTACAAATGAACATGCAAGCGATATTCTGGGGGGAGGATGGGGGAAACTTTAACGGGGATAATCCCTTCCTGGTCAGAAATTAAGTGTGCAGTGTTGCCAGCTGTGCTATTATGGATCGCGATATAACGAGCTGGTATTATGTGTGTTGAGCTCAACTTATCGATAGCCCTTTTGTTAACCGGCAACAATTCTGAGACACGTTGAAGGTGCTTGTTGACGTAGAACTTCTTTGCGAACCTTTTGAATAATTGTTTAGGGTTCAAGTCGGTATAGATCCCATATAAACAGTGTTTACAGCATTTTTAAAGGTCTCTCCTGACGTATAGATTCTCAGAACACCATTCCCAAACATATTTAATGAAGGTATCTGTTGACGTGGAACTCTTCTGCGAAATATCTTCAAACTTATTAAAGGAAGGTTCCTGTTGATGTGAAACTGCTTTGATAATATATTGTACGAAGGCCCCTGATAATGTGTAAAGCTTCTAAGCAACACCCTTCACATGTTGAATGAAGGCTCCTGCTTATGTAAAACGCTCGCAAGTATCACCTGCACACATGTTGAATGAAGGCTCCTGCTGATGTAAAACGCTCGCAAGTATCACCTGCACACATGTTGAATGAAGGCTCCTGCTGATGTAAAACGCTCGCAAGTAGCACCTGCACACATGTTGAATGAAGGCTTCTACTAAGTGAAAAGCTCGCGAGTAGTATCTGCGCACATGTTGAATGAAGGCTTCTACTGAAGTGAAAAGCTCGCGAGTAGTATCTGCGCACATGTTGAGTGAAGGCTTCTACTGAAGTGAAAAGCTCGCGAAGTAGTATCTGCGCACATGTTGAATGAAGGCTTCTGCTGATGTGAAACGCTCGCGAGTAGCATCTGCGTACATGTTGAATGGAGGCTTCTGCTGATGTGAAACGCTCGCGAGTAGCATCTGCGCACATGTTGAATGAAGGCTTATACTGATGTGAAAAGATCGCGAGTAACATCTGTGCACATGTCGAATAAAAGGTTTCTGCTGATGTGAAACGCTCGCGAGTAGCATCTGCGCACATGTTAAATAAAAGTTTCTGCTAATGTGAAAAAACGCCCGCGAGTAGCATCTACGCACATGTTGAATAAAGGCTCCTGCTGATGTGGAGCTCCCGAGGGCAAAATCTGTGTACTTGTGAAGCTAAGGGGGCCATTTACCAGAGCGCTTAGACATTTTGCCGACGTGTACAAGATATTTAAGAAGTGGTTTGTCGTTTCAAAATATGTTTCAAGAAAAAGTGAAGGCTAAGGTTATTGACATTTTTCCATAAGATCGAAAAAATATATATATATAAATAAAAAACATGAATAGCTCATTTTGAACAACGTTTCACGTGTCGCAGTTCTGAGATCAAAGTAAATGGTTAAAAACATAGATCTGTCTTGCCTTAAGTAATTAAACAATTTTTCTTAGCATGGCTACCACAAAACATTCTAAGACGACTGAGGATTCTTTTATTGTTTTTGAAACTCCAAATCTACTCTTTCTATAAGAAATTCCTTAATGTGAGTATATTTCATTTCAAAGAGACGTCACCCTTAAGGCCCCTGTAACTGTGGAACTCCTGTGAGTAACACCTGCCCGCTGACGGGCACGCGGTATCTCCGACATGTGATCTTCCTTCCTGGTGTGATTGCGACCGCCTCATCAGTGAACCCCGGAGAGAACAGGGAGATGAACGCTATTGACCCGGGTCCGCCCGCGGGGGTAGCGACCGTTAAAAAACACCTCCGATAACTTCCTTCGAAAATTTACAACGGACCAGTTCCGCGGCGGCCTGTCCACCCAATAGCTCTTGCCAAAAGGCCCGCACGGTTGGTGTGGGTTAATCCCGTCCGAGATCACCAGTTCGATCCCCTAAAAAACTCTAGGACCAATTTTCTTACAAAGGATATTTAACATGAACTTTATGAATAAACTGATTAAATTAGCACAAATCTTATAAAATAGCTTAACTCTAAAGCCGGCACAGCATCCAGAATTCTCGTCGTTAATCGAGCATAATCAGCACCTATGAAAGTGGAAACTAATGATTTTAGAACAACGTCTTACCGCCCATTCGAGTTATATGAGTATGTTTATATACTAATTAATCTAATTGGTTATGAATTAGGAAGGTTGAATTTAAAGGAAGTGTACTCAGATTTCCGTTAAGAAAGAGTGGAAAACCGTTTCGTAAAAACCATCCTCAGTCCACCCGACCAAGATCGAACCACAATATCCCCGTCATGGACCGTCTAGTCTATAGAATGTATTTGTTGCACTCCTTCTTACTATCCACATTTAATTACACTAAAATAATCAGGATGAAAATCTGGAGTTTGAAAGGAAATGTACCCAAATTTACGAGAAGTGAGAGTGGGAAAAATCCTCTCTCAACACACCTAAGTGGAATTCAAACCCCAGTCCTTTCTGTCAGCGGCAAACCAGACTATTAGAGACTGGCGTCTAGTACGCATGCAGACCAATGTGGTTCTTATATGATACGTTTCCTAACCATTTCGAGAATTTCAGGAGACAGACGCGGAACATGGGTTCAGCGCTGGTAGGCATCAAAGCAAGATTCGTAATTAATCATTTGTGCAACATCATAGGTACCCCTGATTTCTGGATGTAAGTTTCGGGAAAGGTGGACAAGGGGAGGAGGGAGACAAGTGAATGCAGGTGTTCCCGTTCACCAAAACATCTCTTTTACGCGACAACATACTTTGCCGTAAACAAAACACAAGTGCGTTAGAACATTAAAGCGAATGTGTGTGTTTTTACTGAGTTAATGACCCCGGTTCTTTTGAAAGCTGTTAGAATTATAAATATAGGAAGATTGTATCTTTATTTTCCTATTTTTTAGCACCACGTCTTACTATTTGTTAGGGTTACACGCTTATGTACTAATTCTGCTAGGGGTCTTAGTGATGAGGAAGGTTATTGGAGGAAGTGCATCCACAATTGCGTGGGGGAAAAGTGGAAAACCTTTTCGGAAAACCACTCTCAGTACACCCGACTGATATTCGAACCTTGATCTCCCCGTTATCTGCAGTCTAGTCTACGGCGAGAGTGACACCCTAGACCATGCGGCCACCGAAGCGGGTTATTGTAGTTTAAGAGCACGCTTAAGAAGAGGATCTTCATTTATCACATTTAATTTGACTGAAGAACCCCGCAAGCCCTTTTCTTTGCTTCAGACAATAAAAAAAAAGATATCTTTATTTTATTTTTACCAAGCCAATTTTTAATAAATAAAAAAAAAATCTAATCAAAAATTTAAAATTCCAGCTTCCAGGTGTACGTGTTTGTGCACAGGGGCTACCCATTTTAATATTTCAGACCTTTGCAAACGGTAGATATCGCGCAATGCGCATTAGTCATGGCACACAGAAAAATTCTTAATTCTATTAATTTTGATTTTAAACAAGGCCTATGCCAATAAGTATTAAAAGTAGCCAGCTGATAGTGAAACTGTACGTTAATAATAGAAGTAAACTTATCATTTTCATGTTCATAATTTAAAATAATAGTATAACTATGTAATTTAAACTGAATTATTAGCCACACCAGCGTATAGCCCGAATGGGTAGTAAGACGCGGTGCCAAAACATTTTTGGTAAAACTAACTAAAAAAAATATTTTTTTTAAGTGTTACATTTTAGAAGTAAAATCCTACTTTGGGTTATTCAATTGGAATTTATTTCATTAGGGTTCTATTCTGATGACAGACGAAGCGAATAAAAATATATTGGGTCACATAAATTACATACATTACACACACACACATATACATACATATATACACACATACATACATACATACATACATACATACATACATACATACATACATACATACATACATACATACATACATACATACATACATACAATACCAACAAACAACTGTACAGGGCAAACTTCTTTTACATTTTAGACTTCAAGATAAGGTCCAACCAATACCAAATTTTGTATGCATAAATATATAATTCTGATCTTCCAAAAAATAAGCGTTTGTATAGATTGCAACAGAAATTTCCGCAGTTTAAATCATTTTATTTAAGCACATCGGTTAAAGTGGACTTAATGAAAAATCAGCACATTTCTCTTGAACCATGCTGAAATCCGCTTTGGTGGCCGTGTGGTCTAACGCGCTACTCTTGCAATAGACTAGACTGCCGATGATGAGATCAGGGTTTAAATCTTTGTTGGGTGTACTGAGGGTGATTTTCCACTCTCCCTGCACGATAATGTGGGTACACTTCTTATCATCCTTCCCAATCCCTAGAACCATTAGTGTAATTAGTACACAAGCATATAACCCGAACGGAGTTAGTAAGACATGATGCTTGGATAAAAACCAAAAAAACATGCTGAAGCGTTAAGGGTGTGCTAAAATCACAGAAATTGGAAGTAATTAGTTTGATTAAAACGAGTCCGCCCGAAATTCTATTGCCATTGAATACTCTGTGCAGTCCTGGAAAAAACCGAGAGGAGTATATGAAAAGCTGTTCGAAGTGTCAGCCAACAACATCGTCTCAGGGAGACGACTGAAAAGTACCCGCTCAAAATTGTCGCAATTCTGACACAACAAACAGCCCGCAGTAAAAATACCGAATAGTCTTAACTGAAATTCTACCCACCAAATCCTAAAAAGCATCCACTGAATTTCTAAACTCCAAAGGCTAACTTTGCATCATTTATCATAACCTAACCTCGTGTAAGCTAAAGCTGGACTAATATAAGGGTCATATTGACTAACTTTTCATATTTAAAAGTTGGTATAGTTCTTAATTTTCACTAAGGCGCAGTGGAAGGGTACACGAGTTAATGTTCTTGTTTTTGCATTTTAAAACACAATCATTTTGAGCAATATTAAATCAGATAGTAGATTAATCTAGTTTAATTTTATACATGTAATAATCACAACATATTTTAAATATTTGTCATGAACATAGTTGCATTTGCACAGTAACTTTGTAAATGAAAACGAAAAGTCCCCTTCTCAAGGATTGATTGTTTTAGAAACGTTGGTATTGATAAAATTCAAGTTGTTACTTTTCAAGGTTCACTAACTTAAAAGTTATTCGTTTAAAACAAAATCCTAAATTGTTTCACTTATAACTTTTCTACAACAAACATGTAGTAAAATTCCGAGACTATTCCCTTTTTTGTTCAACGACGTAGGCATTAACGGCACACGACGGACTATCACACCCTCTCGAAGATTCCTTTAGTGTTTTGAATAGTACCGAGGATGGCTTCAATATTTGTAATCAGGTTTTATGTTGTATCCAAAGCAATCTCGTAATTGTGGGTGTTTATTAATCTGCCTCCATCGGCGATGCGTTGTCTCTGTTCAGAAGACCTTATGCCGCTCCAAAGGGTATCTCACACCGAACGCAGTGCGTACGTAGCGTCAGCACGATCCAATTAAGAGCCATGAATTCAAGTGGACGTTGATGGTCAATATTACCCGAGTTGTGCATCAGTTTAAAGGCGTCAACGCATGGTGAAAGACAACTGTCGGTGTTGAAAAATGGAAGGTAGGAAATTTATTTAGGAGAAGTATATTTATTTCAGTTTAAGATTATTTAAATAATTGCCACTCACCCCTGGTGGCCATGGTGGACTTCTATTTTACCATATACTGTAAATAAATAACTTGTAGTTGTTATAAGACCATAACTATTGTTGTTGAAGAGCAATCAATTAATAATACCGGTAGTAGAGAAATAGTAGTTCAAGTTCCAACCGAAAGTAGTGAAATGTTTCTTCCTAAGTGACTTACTACTCTCACTCACCGAAAACTTTGGTACATTTCCTATAAATGTACCTCCTCATTCTAACTCAATTAGTGTAAAAATTCAGATAGCGCTCACTGGTTATAATACAATTAACACACACTAATGAGTTCTTGATGGCAGACTTGATTAACCCACTGCAATGAAGATATTGCCATAGAGTCCTTGATGGTAGACTTGATTAACCCACTGCAAAGAAGATATTGCCATAGAGTCCTTGATGGCAGACTTGATTAACCCACTGCAATGAAGATATTGCCATGGAGTTCTTGATGGCAGACTTGATTAACCTACTGCAATGAATATATTTCCATAGAGTCCTTGATGGTAGACTTGATTAACCAACTGCAAAGAAGACATTGCCATATAGTTCTTGATGACAGACTTAATGAACTCAGTGCAATGAAGACATTGCCATAAAGTTCTTGATGGTAGACATGATGAACTCACTGCAATGAATACATTATCATAAAGTTTTTGAAGATGGAATGGATTAACGCACTGCAATGAATACATTAAGGAATATTAATCCATAGAGTTATTGATGACAGACTGAAGGAGTGCATTGTAATTAATACATTTTGAGATATTAAGCCATAGTTCATGATGGCAGATTGGTTGCACGCATTGTAATGCAATTCCTTAGGTGTGATATGTTTGTGATCGTTTATACACTGCATTTCCTACACCAAGGCCGTTTATATTTTAAGTTTTGTGATAGTATTTGAGTTGTTTATACACGCCACGGTTTGTAATGAAGTATCCAAAAGTTGATAGCAAGGAATTGATTTAGCACTATGAATTCTATAATACGCCTATAAGCTCAATTCAGGCCATTAAGGAATAATACAAAAATAAAATATTAATAAGACTCCTGATGGGAAGGGGTTGAACTCGAACCTCCCCTTTTTCTTCCTCACACAGCACATTCCGTTTCAAAAGGGCAAGAGTCCTGTTGCAGCATTTCAGATAGAAGCCATTCTATTCCTTCATTTATGTTCAGCATCCGCCCAGTTCAACGAAGACCGATAGTTGGTAATCAATTACTGGGGGGAAGGGGTGTGATGCGTGACGGTGCTTTGCTGTGGTTGTCACGAGTGACCCAGTGGCGCATGCGCGCTCATAACGGACACCTGGGTACCACAAGTGGAAGAGACCCGTTAACTCTCCCCTCCCCACATGACCGGTCGTGGCCACAGCATCAGCTCCCCCCTCCCCCTTTATCTCTCCCTTCCAACTCATCTACAGATTAACTAATTAATATGATAATAATTAGACGACCTTTTAATATAAGCGTTTGTACGAACTTTCGTCAGTGATCTTTGAATAACTATTATTTGGAATATCTAACGTGCATTTTACCCTCATTGATGGACACGCCGTCTTAATGTAAAACTCTTCTAGTTTGGTTTGTCAATGGCGGAAAAGTAGGGGTTCAGATCCCAACAAAGTATATTGAGGCGTTTTTTTTTCAAATGTGTTTTCCATTTTCCTTGCGACTAAATGTGGGTACATTTACCCTAAATTCGAGCTTCTATCATCACTAGCCCAGTAAAATTAAGATGCTAATAGCCTGGACCTTTTGTAGGACGCGAAGCAAAAACCCTCAAATAAGGGTCCCAGGTTCGATTTTCGACATGGTCGAAAAATGTATCGTTGTTGGAATAATTGAGGCTTGCCCTTTCACAGAGATGAATTGATGGTTGAGGGACTGGGTGATGTATCTGTTATAGGATGGAAGTTATTTTGTAAGTCATGTGTTGATATATGTAAGCAATCTGTATATAAATGAAACGTTAAATAATCTTTAAGAAAAGTTCCCTTTATAAATACCCACAAGACTTACAAACTAGCCCAACAACCCTAAGTCCTAAACCAAATACGGTGAAACCTTTTTGACCAGTGTACCACTTAAGGACTATCTTAATTTTTAACTAATTTACTGTGGCATCTTTCTTATAGAATTTTTTGTGAATATTTAAAAATAAAAAATGATTGACAAGGCCTATTATGAAATGTAATAAATAACTTAAATCAAATTTAAGTATTTAGTAACGCTTAAATATTAGAGAATGAAAATCTATCAAATTGTCAATTAGTGTCTTAGACAATATTATTTTCAATAACTTGAATAAAAACATTTAAAAGAGTAACACCTTCAAGGCCGTAGACATATTATTGACTTAAAAAAATTATAAGATGTTGGCAAAAGTTTTATTTTATGTTTATTTTCACCCTTGTCGGCGTGTCATTGGGTGGCACGCGTGCTGTAGATTTGCCATACCTGTCCTAAATAAATCTATTTACTAAAAGGATAGCAGGCCATACAAACCAAAGGTGTCGCTAATTACTTTTTTTTTCTATTTATTTATTCAAGAACCCCCTCCAGCCTCCACCCTCTCTCTGTTACTCATAGGCACATGGCTCAGTGAGACAAGGTGACATAGTACAGACACAAAATATTATTTTCTCGGATTTGAATCGTTTTTTTGCGTGTTTTAACTAAAGGTAAAAAAATCTAAGAATATTATTATATATACCAAAATAAAATATTAATTAAAGAAATTGACTCAAGAAATTTTGGAAATTCCTAAGTCTGTGCGAACCTTTGAGATACGAATCCGAATATTATCAAGATATTATTAACATTCGGATTCAAATCAAAATTTTGAGTCTTAATATTGGAAGATTAGGGTTCTATTCAAAATTTCGAATCCAAATAAATCCTGAATTCAGATTCGATGAACTTAGCTCAAAATTCGAATCTATTCATACTTACTTAAAAAAATTAAAATAATCAGACCGGAAGCCAGTTGAGTGGTAGAGTGAATAGAAAAATTAACTTGAGTTTCAAGTCGTAAAGGAATGACGTTGGTGACAGTTGTTTGTGAAAGTGAGTATCTTGTATTTTTTTAAACTAGTTAGGCCCACCTTTAAGAAGATATTGATTAAAAAAGTGGTGTGATATGTATATGATTTTTCACCTTTTGAGATTAGTGCTATTACTACATTTTTTTAATATACTGGGCCTAAAATGGTAAGAAATATTTATCAACATTTTAAAAATATTTTATTATTGTATTGGATTCAGAAACTTAGCATTGTAAAATATTCATCACAGATTTGATTTTAAACCTTATCATAGTAAGCCTAAAATAAATTGTTCGATTCAGATCTGGACCAATTTTTTAAATAACATATTCCATCAATTTTTTTGTTATCATGGGATTCGACTCGAACTCGATCCAATCAAGTTAATTTAGCATGAGATTCAATTCGGATTTGACTTGACTTTTTTTTAGGCATGAGATTTTTGATTCGACTAAGTTAAGAAAGATTCGGATTAGTTTCGAAATTGAAAATTATGGATTTGCACAGGCTTAAAAATTCAACACACTCGTTGAAACGCTCTCTCAGCTTCAAATACAAAAAATGCCCTCGTGTGGAAATAGGTTGACGGATGAATCAGAGACGTGAGCCAGTTTCATAGTTAAACTTAGTAGCAGGACATTTACCTAGGTCAGAATGGAATGGGCCAGTTTCATATGTGAGACGGACCCATTCCATTCGAGTCTAGGTAGGTGTCATCACCCTAGATTTAGTATAGTGCTGCACTTTAGGCGTACTCAGTCTGATAATAAAACTGGCCCTTTGAGATGAGTGTGGATAGGTGAGCTCTTGAATCTGCTCACACGGGCGCCGAAAACGGGTGATATGGGGGGCTGAAGCCCCACTTATCCCTCTTCAATAATATTTACTTTTTTGTTAATTTATATGAAAAAATAAAATTGTATGTATTTAGAATTTGGTGGGGATTTGCTACTAACAACTTTGAACCATCAATATCCAAGTTAAAAGAGATAAAAATGAATAAAATGTAGATTTCCTCCCACTCTCCCTTCAACAGCTTTCTTTTAATTTAATTCTGTTCAATAAACATGTGGGGGGAAAATGTTTATTTTTAATAGGTTCAGCTACAACTAAATTTTATTTTATGTTAATTTTGTAGAAACTCATTTTTTGCGAAAATTGGCTCTTGAAACCTAGATATTAAGATGCTCTAAGATTCCCTCCCTTCCTCCCACAAGGTTAAATTCTTGAAGTTTTATCTCAAGTAGGAGGGCGATGTCACACCTCAAGCAGATGTGACTTCGATTTTCCATCAATTTGGGAAACACACATGGACGCCCTTATCCACTTATAAGCATGTCCAGTAATTTGACCGATGAATATATTTTTACCAAAAAACAATTTAACAAATGGACAATTTATACACGGTTGATTGAAATTTAAAAATTAGTTTGGTATTTTCCCTCTAGAAAGCACTAGGAGTATGGTCAGAGTATCCTATTCAGCCTTTCCTTCGATATCACCAATTTAATTGGAGGGGGATAGAAAGAGGATAGAAGAGAGGATTGGAAAACCCTTGCGCTCCTGGTGGAAATACTCGTAATTTGTCGTTAGTTAAAAAGCAATGAGGCTTTATTGATCGAAAATTTCTTCGTGCATTCAACGGTATAGACATGAGCTCAAGTCATAAACCATTGCTGTGGTATGAATTTAAGTTGATATATATATCGCTATTTTATTTACTCCCTTACGAGGCTCTAGTATCTAATACACACAAACGATATTTTAGTGCTTATTTCAATAGATAAACACGTATTGAAACCATTATGTAAACTATAACGGAATAAGAATCAAATTAGTTACTACGAAATATATTACTACACAATCATATACAAATGGTCATCGTTATTATCGTTGATTTGAAAATAACTACCGCAACTAACAAAACTAGAATATCATTCGGAAAATGGTTTGAGTCTATAAACATTATTTGTTTAGTGTATTATTTGAAAAACCCAGGCATATTTAAAAAAATCGTATGATTGATTTATAAAATGCTTTTAATTAAAACCACTTCGCACAAACTAATTTTAAAAATAAAGATATTTCGGTTTTTTTACATATAGAGGAATCAGGGTTTAATTTGCTAATGCAAGACACATTGTGTTTCTTCTGCTCATGCGTCTGTATCTAAACGCTGAAAAGTAGGATCTGCGCTATCAAAGTCACTAGCTGCGCTACTACCGAATTACGAACGAGTTTTCATGATATCTACGTATTTTGCAAATAGTCGCTTTGATATTTTCTCGTGAGCAAGGCAGTAATTGACTTGTATTAGAGTCAGTACTGAATTAATTATGGAAACATCTCCTGTGGTGTATAAGTGACATTAAAGACAAATGTTCATGGTCATCACAATAATGCGTGAATCGGAGATAAAACTAATAGTTAACACTGGGATATGCTCTTATATTTTGTGTTTTGAAAAATATTGAGAAAATATCTTAAAATTACCATGACTTTTTTTAATTTTCCTGGCTTTTCCACGTGATGCAATCAGTAAAAGCTACGATTACCTGTGTGGTCGTATCACACTATCAGCGCGACAACTTGATACAATACAATCATCCCCGTCTTAAAATAAGTGCTTCCGTGTAGCCATACATTTATAGCTACAGTCTATCTAGCGTAGGAGTGGTGGTCACTGACAGCTAGAAGATTTTTTATTGCAAACATTGTTTGAAAGTCACTAATGCTAACCCAAGTGGACATAATTAATATTATCTTGGTAATACTATAATTATTATCAATCAAAAGTGTTATCAAACGCTTTTAATAATACTGCCCGAAGGAGTACTGTATAATTATTGGCTTTTTTTGTAACTAAATGAAAGAACAAAACGTATTACTAATTATGTATTTTGTTGTTTGTTCATGGCATGGAGATTAGTACATGAAATAATAAATTTAAAAGTATTAAATTCACACTTGTATCTTCTTATAGCTGGCCACCACGAATTACAAAAAAAGAGCCATAAAAATATTGATTTAAAAAAAGTTTTTATTTTGTAAACACACATGCATTAACACAGCCAAATACGATTTGTATGGTGTCATCGAGCACTTTAATTTCGTCTAGTTTACCAACTTAATTTATGAAGAGAACTCAACCATTTAGGAGCTCTCGTTTGTAGAGAATTTTTAAGTAAGCTACTGGGGCCACTACCACATATAAGAAACATCTAAATGGTTATTCTCATAAGTTCATGTTTCAATAACGTAAAAACTGTTACAAGAAAAATGTGATTAAAAACAAATTGAGTGTTGTGAAAGGTGAGTGACAGTGACAGAAACGAGACGTGATAATATAGTTTGGTGAGTAGATCTGGTAGCTTTTGCTAGACTGTAGCTTCGGTGGGCAAGCGGACTAAACGTAAGGTTCGTACGATCAAATTTGTCGAATTATGAGCAGGTAGGGGTTTTAATCTCAGTAGGGTGTTTAGAGGGTAATTTTTTTCCTAAATGGTTTCCCAATCTCACTCCACGCAAATGCGGTTGCATTTAAACTAAAATTGTATATTCTTCAGTCCTATTTTATATAAATGGCTATAGTCCAGACGGGCTGTAAGGCAATGTGGAAAATAAAACTAAAGTTATATAAACATTTAAACTGTGGAGTAGTCAACATTAACAAAAGGTCACTCACTTATTGCATTCCCCTAAAACCTATTATAGAATTGAAGTTGTCCCATCTGTCAAAATTGACAATTAAATAACAAGCGCATTGGCGTATGAACACCTTACAATAGCGCTAGTAGCTATTTTATATACGCGTCTTACTAACCATTCAGACTATTCGCATTTAATTACACTAATAATAAGGATGAGGAGGTAGAATTTAGAGGGAATATATTCATCCGAAT
>CABFVX010006255.1:0-11937 GCA_902151425.1 Timema shepardi
ATACTACTAATAGTTTTATCAAAATCGTGATAGAGCTGAACACATGAATGACACTGTCTTGGCTCCCCTATGCTGGCCTCTTAAGACCTTAAATTATTTCTTGACTGTTGGAAAGGAGTAAGGGCTTGATCTACTAAATTAGTTTTACTTTTTTGTTCTCTTCCTGATAAAATAATTTATTCTTTACATACTTAGTTAATTAATTATGTTTGCTCTTATTAATATATGGGCTGGATTTTTTTTTTAAGCTGTTAAAGATTTGGCCACGCCACATGCTATTTTGGCAACGCTGCAACCCATATTTATTAGTTTTACATGGTAACATAAAGCAAGTCTCCCCCTTTCGAGAATCTTAGTTACTGTGAATAGCTGAGTATGAATTTATTAATGAGTAATCATTATATTCCACAAGTGTAAAGCAATTAACAAATTAACTATAAAATATTTTTACTTTATTTGTAAGAAGCAGAGTAAAATAAACTTAGATAATTTAAGGGCCCCAATTCTGATTTAAAATATTTTATGTTTTTTTCCGGGTGGAAAAGAAAATATTTGATAAAATCATATCCATTGGACTTATTTTAGTTATAGAAGTGGATGTATTTGTTTCTTCAGCGTTATTATGAATGTATATAACTTTGTGGGACCATAGTTCAATTCTATAATGAGAAAAAAGTTTTGATAAATACATTTATTGAGAAAAATTGTAGCTTAGTAAGATTTACGTTAATGATGATTTTCTAATAACAGTGACTGTTAACTGTTAACTGTAACTGATAGCTGTAAACTGTGATTATTTTTGTCCAATATATTTTTTTACTAAATCATTTCTGGAAAGCCAAATAATAAAACTGGCTGGCCATGTCATAGGTAAGTATCAATACAATATCAGAGTGAGTAAGTTTAAATAAATGAAAAGCAAGGAAAAATAATGTATTAGGTTTACGAGCTTACATCACCTTACATCATATATTTCTTTTTTAAGGTTTGGAATGTAAATATCTTTAAGTAAAAACAACTGGTAGTTCTGTATTGTTTTTAAGAATGTCTCTCTGTTGGCAAAGATACCTAGAACTTCATAACCGATGGCGGTGCATTTATATATATTCATTAGGATATCTGCTAGGGGAGGATCTTGCATGCATACAATCAAGGTTTGAGTTTCCGTGAAAGAAACGGCCGGATTTATTTATATCTGTAACTTAGGATCTCTGGAACCACTTAACCAATTTCGGTGTGGTTTTTACTTTTATACTGAAACAATATCCAGGCATATTTTAGGATTATTTGTGTATAATCAGGTGTTTCGGTGTGAGTCCCGGTGAAGGGCCAGCCGATCGTTTGGGTACATTTATGGAACCACATAATTACTGTAGTGTAATTTTTATTATTCGGTAGAGTATAGAGTGTGGTCTAGATGTTGTGTGTCATATATATTTAAGTTAATTTATAAGTCATGTTCAGAAAGTACACATTTATTAGCTCAAATAAGTGAAACAATAATAATAATAATAATAATAATAATAAATGGATTGTAAAAGTTGGACGAAGTGCAGTAACATAATTTATATTAACTGTTAACAAAATGACGTTTAATTATGTCTTATTAGTTTCTTCCTACAGTTTGCGTCTTATTGCCCCCATCTGAGCTATCCGCATATTTACACTAATGGGAGTAGAGGTTAAATTTAGTGGATGCTTAGCTTTATTTATGGGCAGGAAGAGTGGGAAACCAAATAATGACAATTCACTTCAATATAACTGGCCAAGATTCGAACCTCGTACCAACCTACACATTAACGGAAAACCAGACTACAGGTACTATATACATAAATGTTGACTGTCAGAAGTGACAACTGCTAAACACATGTGTTTGCAGATGATATGGTTCGGCGTAGGGACACATAATTTTGTCTGGTAACTTTTCAAAGCCGTCAGAAGTCATCTGTGAGCTGTCAGTCAGCACCGAAGAAGCCACGGGGCTACTGTAGATTAGTGAAAATCATGTGCGAGAATACCCCTCTTGTGCAACTGGCTGGGTTTTGAACCCCAACCTCCCCGTCAACAGTTATCATGTGCAATGTGAGTATAACGTCTAAGACAGCTCAGCTACCATTGAGGGTGAGCAATTAATTAATTATTTGATTATGTTTTTTATTAATTTTTACATAACACCTTAAGATCCGTCCGTGTTATCTGCATTTTAAATTACACTCTTGGGGTGAAGTTGATAATTGTGAAATAAAGAGGATAACATATATTAACATATAACGTGTATTTGTGTGGACCATTTAGGTAAAACACACTTAGTACACCCACTCAGGATTCGAACACCAAACTCCACGTAACAGGAAAACCATACAAGAAGAACTTGACGTTAAGGCCATGTGCCCACTGATGCGGGTGATATATTATTTAACACAACACTTGGTAAAAAGAGTACTTGCTCAAAATATTTTACTTTTGAACTTGAGCTTTTAATTCTACAGAAGTCTTAAAACTGCATGTAAATTATTTTTTAATGTAAGTGACCTCTTTTTCCCATTTTTCATACTGATATAGCCTACTTTACTCGAAATATGCAACTTACATTTAATTTTTAAGAAAATGGTGTTATTTATGCATTTTTAAAAAAAACTAAATGTGTAGTAATTGGCATGATACAAAAAACGAGACACATTTGATTTTTTTTAAATATTTATGTTCTAGAATGTTATCTGCAGCACTTAACTGTTACATTGTGGCGAAGTAAGGAACTAATAAATTGTGTTGCATAGAAAAAGTAGAGAAAACCCATAAATTGCGGAGTTTCATTAATTACTACAATGATTAACATTATATGGTGTGTAAAAACACGGATTAAAAATTTTTAGCTTACAAAATAAAAATAAAAATTTCAACATATTAAAAAAAAAATTCCTATAGAAATCTCTACAAGATAAAAATTCACCGAATCTGTTTTTTGTTTTTTAAGGGGATTTTCAAACATTCACAGTCGACCTCCTATTATAGATTAGTCTCTTTCATATTCCCATCAAACAATATCGAAAAGTTTGTCCCATTTCCTTCCCCCTCTGTATTTAGATGATTTAAACTTTTTTTCTTTTAGCTACTATGCAGTGACGATCGCAAAATGTGACCGCCTGAAGGTAAGCGCGCACTCTATTCCGCCATTATGGCACGGGCAACAACCTATATTGTAGAGATAGCTGTTTTTTTACAAATTAAATGATAAAATTACTTTAATTATTAAATTTTTATAAGCTTACTTTTACAGTAAATCTCAAACCTGAAAAAAAAGTACAATTTTTTTGTAACTTTAATTGTTCATAGTATAGTCCTATTTTCACTATTTGACAGTTATAAAATTCACTAAATTTACTTTCATGCATTCATAAGTCAATTCAGATTATCTGTAACCTTCACTTTAATGGATATTATAATAGAAATTAAATAATACTGTATTGTAGAATGTCGTCAATTTTGACCTAAAAAAATGTGTTTGTATTTTCTTTAAGACCCTTTCTATGAAAAATGAACTGTACAGCACCTCACATGAAAAATATGACCTACACAATGTATGGTGCGATGCCTAATTATGTATAACAGACAATGAATGGCAGAATTTGTCTAATAAATTGTGTACCTGAATCCTAGGCCCACTCGAAAGACTGAGGTTCTTTTCCAGACAGAGACTGTTATTTCCTTTCATTAAAGGCTCACAACCTGAGGTCCACGAATAGTCGTGTGGAAGTTTACGAGCCAAATATAGATTTTAAAAATAGCATTAAATTGTAGGTGACCTGGTGGTTTAGGGGTAAGGTGTCGGACTTCTGTGCTGGGGTTCTGGGGTTCAATTTTCGGTCCCGGCAAAGATTTTTCTGATTATCAAACCCTTCCTTCACCTCTGACAAGACATCTTGTGAATGTGGGGAATGCCAGGCCTACCACCGTGGTTCGGATTCAATGTTAAACTGTAGGTCCTCCATTTCATCTCACTATCACCCTACCATTACACATTAGCGGAAGTGCGTATAACTCGAACGGGTAGTAAGACGCGGTGCTAATAATAATAATAATAATAACATTAAATTAGGTGAGTGCTCAATTTATTCTAAATATAATTTCATAGGCTCCTTAAAATAATTAATTTTTAATAACAATGCAATCAATATCTGTTTTTTATTTTATTGATATGAGGTGTGTCATATAGGTTTTTTAATTTCATCACGCGTGGAGGGGTAAATTATGGAGGTAATGGTGATCTTTGGATGATGTCACCCAAAATTAATAGGTAAGTAAATAATTATTGAATTTTTATTTCCAAGCTTTTTTCCATACCCCTCCATGATAGGCACATTTAATTACGTTACTTTAATGATTATCATAAAGTTAGAATTTAAATAAAGTGCGTCCGTATTTTAACTAAAGGGGAGTGATAAAACAGAATATAAAAACATCTAAGTGCACCTGACCAAGATTCGAACTATTCCGTCACTGACAAATCTTAAAATTAAATCACCCGTGGATGTAAAAAAAAGTACTTTAGAAACTGCCAAAAAATTAAATTATATAAACAAAACTCAATTCTTTGTTTTTATATCTATCTTACAGATGTCAAAAATGACATGATCTGTCAAATTTGACTGCTAAGGAACACATCACGTTTCATATTAATAGATATATTATTATTAGCACCGCGTCTTACTACCCGTTCGGGTAATACGCACTTACGCTAATGTGCAATGGTAGGCTGATTGTGAGATAAAATGGAGGACCTACAGTTTAACGTGGAATCCGAACCACGGATGGAGGCCTGGCATTCCCCACATTCACAAGATGTCTTGTCAGAGGTGAAGGAAGGGTTTGACAATCAGATAAATCTTTGCCGGGACAGAGGATTGAACCCCGGCCGCCAGTACAGAAGTCTGACACCTTACCCCTAGACCACCAGGTCACCCAATAGATAGAAATGTGATTATTAATCTTTAAACAGCCATATAAGGTTATTCTAATGGCAATGTGTTATCTTAGGTTAAGTTAGTTTATAATATGTGAATTAATTAAACTGCACTTTAAATACCCGCCCCTAAAAATGTGAAATAACCAAAAATACACACCAGCGTATTCAAAAATAGCAGTGATTTTATTTTCTCTACTTTCAGTGTACACATTTGGTTCCATTTGCTTCCCAAACATCCCCCACCCCTTTTCCTTCCTTAGCCGCCGTTATTGAAACCTTTGCAAGCGACTACATGGCAACAGTGTAGTGTATGCGAGGTTTGTATATAATGTACATTGTACACAATCCCGGGACCTTCAAGAATCGATGCTTCCAAGTAACACACTCACAGATACACACAGGGCTGTTGTGTGTGTGTGTGTGTGTATAAATGCAGGCTTATAGGCCGAGTTGACAATACCGCCGACAGATTGCACGCAATAACAGCACATGTATGATTCTGAGGACAGATCGCTTCATCGCAAATAAGTGGGTAGGTTTGCTAGATAGAGAGGAAGAGTAATTTGAACTAAGGCGTCACTTAAGTATTTAACTAGACTCCCGATGACAAGGAGATCGGGGTTTGAGTCTCTGTTGTATGTACTGAGGGTGGTTTTCTAAAATTGTTTTCTCCCTCTCCTCCACGAAAATACGGGTGCATTTCCTTTAAATTCGTGCAATTAATACATATGCATACATCCTGAACAGGGGGTAAGGCGTGGCGCTAAGAAAACCAATTAAAAATAATTTGAAACATTTAAGGTTATGTATCTCTGGTGAAGACCCTCGTTGTTGAAACCACTTTCTAATGTTTGCAATAGGGGTGGAGTAACTGCGAACAATGAAATTTATATATCAACAATGAAAAAAAAATCTGTAGTCACCCGACTGTGAGAAGATTTACTAACACATATGAATACTTTAAGTTTTGTATTTTAAAAATACTAATTAATTAAAAAATATACGAAGGCTGGAAATTTTTTACTAGAATTATTACCAAATGAAATTCTATTTCATTACAAACATCCTTTTTTTTTCAATAGCTACGTTTTATCATCAAGATTATAATTTTTTTTTACTACTTGTTCAGGCTATACGCATATATGATAATTACTCAAATAGGGTTTTGAGGTAATCTAGAAGCATGGGCGTGGAAGATTAGTGGGAAACCATTTAGGAAAAGTACCCTCAATAGACCCAACAGGAATTAGAACCTTTATCTTCCCATCATCAGAAAATAAATAATTATTTATTTTAAGATACAGGAGTGAGGAAGGTATTTTAGAGGAAATGCACAAACATTAGCCTGTAAAAGGATGGAAAAACCAATCCCAGTACACCTGGTCGAGGTTAAATTTCGGGATTATTTAGTCTGGTTTGGCAGGGATGAAGAGGTGTGGGTTCGAGACCCATCCAATTGTACTGAGGGTTTTTTTATTAGATATTTTACACCCTTATTTTACACTAAAGCAGGTACATTTCCTCTAAATTCTATCATATTCATCGCTACCTTATTGGTGTAGCTAAATGTGGCTTGTCCTGTCGGGTAATAAAATAGGTTGAGAAAAGTTGTTCAAAAATGTGTAAGTAGTTGAAAAATAAATAGCAAAATAGAGCCTAGACATTAGTATTTTTGATCTTATATATTAGTTTAGTCACATTTATAATTTCAATTCATTTAAAAAAGATGATGATAAAAAATAAAAAGAAGCAATCGGTGAATGACACTAATAAATAAATACTTTCACACGGAGAATACCACACACTCATGGCTCAGTTGAGGAAACATTTAAACATATTTTATATTTATTTAAGAACGACTAGCAAATGATTTGACTCACACATTATACCGAGAATTAATTGGCCCAGAGAAACAAACGTCTAGCTAGTGCATTCAAATTAACCTCCCTCATAAATGAAGCTCGTTGAATGTAATACATTTTTAGTCTTCTTGATCAGCGACACACCGATAACTTCCAAAATGGGGCATTAAATTTTAATTTCAATTAGTTTTAAATCAGTACCCCACATGAAATTTTGTGATGCAAACAACCTGGGTTTTGTATTGCATCTAATTTGATAACCAGTTAGTTGGCTACATTCGCATTTACTCACCAGATACTTTTAATGCCTTGTCGATATTTTTCCATAACCAGTTCTTATTTATGTTCTTCTAGTCTTTATTACTTAGATCATAAAGCACGGGGTAAATGTATACTATTTCTAGTAACTGTTCTGTGATAGACATGATGATAAAACACACACAGCACCACCGTTTGCAACTAAAACTACTAGTGGGGCGCTGGAAAACTGTGCATGCAGCGAGCCACGCGGGACGATGCTGAAGTCTCACGTTCACCATCCAATACGCGGAGTTTATCCGCCCCGCTCTTCTATAACCCGCAGTGGCATTGTTCGAAGTTGGGGCGAATTTCACTCCCGCGTTGGTTCACGCAGCCCTTAAAAATGTATTAATGATTACAGTTCATGTAACGTCGAACAGCTTAGCTCAGTCATTAACGTGTCTGCCTTCTGAATTAAGGGTCCCAGTTTTGATTCCTGGTATGGCCGATGAATTAATGATCGGGGACTGAATGTTGTACCTGTCCTATGGAACCGTTAATTGAACAAGTCAAACCTCTACCTCCTAAATTTTCGTCTTCTTTTAAAAAAGCTGCTAATAGCAGCAGCTACGCTGCCTCCGTGCTATCATTTGAGCTCAAAGAAGACATTTAGGAGAGTTGAATAACATAATTGGTGACCTGGCTGTCTAGGGGTAAGGTGTCAGACTTCTGTGCTGGCGGCCGGTGTTCAATCCTCGGTCCCGGCACAGATTTATCTGATTACCAAACACTTCCTTCACCTCTGACAAGATATCTTGTGACTGTGGGGAATGCCAGGCCTCCACCGTGGTTCGGATTCCACGTTAAACTTTAGGTCCTTCATTTCATCTCACAATCACCCCACCATTACACATTAGCGTAAGTGCGTATAACCCGAACGGGAAGTAAGACTCCGTGCCAATAATAATAATAATAATAATAATAATAATAACATAATTTCACTGGATCAGACCAGGAATAAATCACAGTGAATTTAGAAGGGAAAAAAGGAACCATAGCTTAACTTAGCGATGAGTGTGAAACTAAACTGACAAAACCTTAGAACAGCATAGTAAAAGCATAGCATATATTAGTTTAGCGTTCTGTATGAATCAGATATAAGTTGATTTAATTTATTATTTCACTATCTTATATGAATTTAAAAAAAATTCATACGGGTGGACTGTGTGTCAAGATAAAGTTATTTAAAATATGACAGAATAAATGTGTAATTTTTATTATAATGTCCTAAGGTTTACAAAAATGTATATATTTTCTACATTAATAAAACATGTATACAAATGAAGATAGTGTATATATTTCTATATAAATGTATGTTTGTAGCATTGTTAAGGGACATGTCTAGTTCTGCATGAAAGCTCGTCAGTTACACGATCGATCCCCTCCCCTCTAACTCCTACCCCCCTCTTCCATACAAAGCATTGTTGGCCAGACAGTCTCGGCGGCCGATAATAGGATATCCCGCTCTTGTTGCAGCTTTTCAAAAAAACCAATGTCATACAACAACATCGGACTCGATATTTTAGACGACAAGGAGTAGAAGATTGGGAGGAGTGGAGGGCGGAGGAGGGGTGACATGATTTCAGGATTTGTACCTTGTTTCCCTCTCGCATCCCCTCTTCCCCTTGAGTTCTCTTCTTCCCTACCCCATTTCAACAAACATGTATGATTAATGTCATAAAGAGAGATCATGTAAAAAAATATAGTAGTTTTGCCATAGGGAACAATTTTATCTGACCACTAGAAATGTTTACTAGACACTATTGGCCAGCTTTATGGGTGAAAGAAACAATTATCCGAACCACCTCCTATTTGCTAGACCTGTCAAATATAAATAAATAAGTATANTATATATATATATATATATATCACAGCGTCTTAATACACGCTCTGATTATTCCTCTATGTAATAATGACGCTGTTTTTTACTCCTTACTCAGATATTCATACACATAGAAATATAAATTATATAAACAAGCTCAGTTTAATTGATCCAGGAGGGGTTTGGGGGCCAGAGCAGCAGAAAAGGTCAGCTGCCCCTCTTGTGGGTGTTAAAAAATCAAGACAAACATCTTAATTAGAGGTTAAATATTTTGAAAACACACCACAAGTAAAGCATAGAATTTTGTAAGAGCTTGCTTATTTATACATTCAGGGCGTTTTTTTCTTAATTGTTTTTTTTCAATATTGTCCACAGAAATAAAGGTAGGTTCTAAACTTCCTTTAAATTTTACCTTCCTCACCCCTACCGGCTTAGCGTGATCAAATCTGGATAACTCTGATGGATAGTAAGGGGGGAAAAAACCCTTTTTAAACCTGTATTTCAACTTGCGGATAGGTCTCCAATTGTTTAGCCGTGTTTAGAGCTATACCTCATTTACGGTAAGAGTGAAGGTAAGTGACAGCTGGCAAGAGTTATCAGATCTACTTTCATGTATTCATCCGCCCCAAATCATATGATCTACCTGACCATAATATGTTGATATTTGGTCACTTTTGGCAGTCAAAACTTTCACCCCAAACTATTTGTTTTTTTATTTTATTTTTTATTTTAACCGTCTCTACATCTTCTGCTATCCGTCAGTTACCACCACTCCCGTGGCGAATGGACTCTACTAAGCCGCTCTCTTGGTATATCACTCATAAATACGCGCACGCATTGTGGTGTAAAGGAGGGGTTTACCCGATGTTAACAGGCGTAATACCCACTTTATTAAGCTCAGCCTTCAAGGGTATGAAACGGCCCTTAATACCCGCCCTTGTATCGTGAGCTGTTAGCCACGGTGGACCTTTCGTGTCACGCGAAATGAGATCAGCAAACACGTTTCAATCGCTACGATTAATAATTTCCCCTCTTTGTTTATAAAGGTGGTATTAAAAAAAAGTATTACATTAAACAACAAGGCTATTAATGACGTTTCCTTCCTGGAGATTTTGAAGATATTTTGCGAAGTGGGTTGCATCTTAACTTGACAATCTAAACACTATTACACACCAATACGCTTGTGTACTAATAACGCTAATGGTTTTAGGAATAAGCAAGGTTGTATTTATAGGAAGTATACCCACATTTTCGTGGAGGGAGGGGGAAAAGGCATTTATTGGAGAGAAAAAAACACCATCAGTACACCCAACCAAGATTCGAACCTTGATCTCCCCATCATGGCGGCAAATATTTTGCGAGAGTAGTGGCTTAGGCCTTGCGGCTAACAAAGCAGATTTTTTAAATTTATTTATTAAATGGGGTTAAACTATTCCTATACGAAAATGTGGGTACGTTTACTTTAAATTATAGTTTACCTCATTACCCTTATTTGTTTATAAAATTGTACACGTAGACGTTACACTTAAATTTAACATCCACCAGGATCGTACTATTCTTTATGAGACGGGGATTTAGGTCATTTTAAGTTTGACTCTTTTACATTGTCCACCCTCAGGCGAATAACTAGTTCATTCCACATCAGTTGTCACTTACAAAAAAAAATCTGTTTCAATATACCCTTTGGCTCTATAAAAGGGTACGAATGTGAAAAGAACGATTGTGTTTTAAGTTCTGATAAAAGGGAAAAGGTTATTAATTATTTCTTCCTGTGAATCAGATAAATCTACTCGAAAAGTGGAAGGAAGTGGAGGTTGAAGGGGGATAGACAAAAAGTAGGGGAGGTATGTCCTATTACTTGGCACGTACTTGAAGCAGAGTATGGGGAGAGGAAGAGGAAATAATACATATATATTTAGGGCATCAAGGAAGAAGACCGATTGGCTTAATGATGAGCAGATGCTTAGGAGTCGATTACTTTCACGCCACTGGATATCAATAATACGTATGACCCTAAAAAAAACTTACATCGATACTCTGTAACACAATAAAACTTGTTTTATTAAGAGGAAGGAGGAATGAGGGGAAAGGAGGGGTGTTAAACCTATTTTCCGTGCATATATGTATAGAAAATTCGAGACAAAACAAATTCATAGGGATGCTGTGTTGCACGAGTGCGTCAAAGGGATGAAGTGTTGTCCCTTTCTTGAAAGTAGGCCTTTCCTTTTATATTTGTTTTTGAAGGCTTTCGTGGCAAGGCCGTAGCCAGCCAATAATTTCAGTGGTGGGGGGGGGGAGGGTTTGGGGGGCACATCCCCCAATCGCCGGAATCTATAAAACATTATAGATATTAAACACCTCTAGAAGCTATCTTAAGTGTTTTTTATGGCAACATAGCCCCTTAAATGCTGAAGGCTAGAAAAGCTTTTAAATATTAAACACCTCTAGAAGCTATCTGAAGTATTTTTCTATGGCAATATAGCCCCTTAATTAATGAAAGCTATACATATTTATAAATATTAAACCCCTCTAAAAGCTATCTGAAGTATTTTTCTATGGTAATATAGCCCCTTAATTAATGAAGGCTATACACATTTCTAAATATTAAACACCTCTAAAAGCTATCTGAAGGGTTTTTCTATAGCAATATAGCCCCTTAATTAATGAAGGCTATAAATATTTATAAATATTAAACACCTCTAAAAGCTATCTGAAGTGTTTTTCTATAGCAATATAGCCCCTTAATTAATGAAGGCTATAAATATTTATAAATATTAAACACCTCTAAAAGCGATCTGAAGTGTTTTTCTATAGCAATATAGCCCCTTAATTAATGAAGGCTATAAATATTTATAGATATTAAACAACTCTAAAAGCTATCTGAAGTGTTTTTCTATAGCAATATAGCCCCTTAATTAATGAAGGCTATAAATATTTATAAATATTAAACACCTCTAAAAGCTATCTGAAGTGTTTTTCTATAGCAATAT
>CABFVX010006255.1:14247-41888 GCA_902151425.1 Timema shepardi
TCATGAAATTGACTCTTGCACTCATTGTACTTAATACAAAATACATTTAAATATTATAAAGAAAAGTACAGTAAACCACTAGTCATGATAACCAGCATACAAAATTGTTAGGTTGGCAATGGGAAAAACAGCTGTTTCTTTACTAGTCAAGTGTTTCTATAATGTGTATAGTGATCAAAGAGATAGATATAATTTTACTTTAAAAATAGCAATATACCTATCATTGACAAGGTTAATATTAAATTGTGTTGGGTTAATATACTGTGTTCAAGCAAAAGGGAACCAGTCGACTTATTTCCTTATGCATGCACAAACTATCATTCCTAAAAATCAAGCAAAGGGTAGTATAGGGAATATTTCTTTTTGCCTGAACAAATATCCTAAAGTTTATGACATATTACTAATAGGAATATCTGTGGATCATTAATGGTGTGTATATGACTTATTCCATTTTGCCTGCACCTAGAAATATACATTTTTAGTTGAATAGCACATATAGCTCTTTTTAGCAATTTATTGACTTATACCCTTTTCCCTGCCCACCACGGATATAGCCCCTTAATTAATGAAGGCTATACACATTTCTAAATATTAAACACCTCTAAAAGCTATCTGAAGTATTTTTTATGGCAACATAACCCCCTAACTACTGAAGGCTAGGAAAATTTACAAATATTACACTTCTGAAGTGCTTTTTATGGTAACACAGCCCCATAATTTGTACTTGTATCTTATTATTGATATTGTTTGAAACATAAATAAAGCCATATATATTTTGTTCATAAGATTTTTGGGGGTTTGAACCCCCAAAAACCCCCACTGGCTACGGCCTTGTTTTGTGGCCAATTTTGAAAATCAAATATGTTTGCTTATTGATCCCAGAAGATTGCTGTTGTATCTACAGCTGAAACGTTGGAAACAATTTCATCGATGCGGCTGAATCCCGGAAAAATCGGAAATAGTTTTGATTTTCCACGGTAGTTAAATCTCGTAGTATTCTTCTTCACATTTGGTTTACTCATTTCTTTCTATTATCTTTCTATTTTGTTTTTTTGCAAAAAAAAAAAACTCTAAATAAAGTTTAAAAATGAAACCTTGACATTATGATCGAGCCCATGTCCAGGTATGGTTTTTAAACATATTTAAATGAATGCTTGAGAACGGCAGTAATTATCAATTCATTTTGGGATATTTTAAAGAAAATGTCATATCTGGCTGTATTTGAAGCTTGGATAAGTTATTAAGGGGAGTGTAGAGGACGCGAGAAAAGGTATGTGTTTTTGCAGTTTTTGTAACAAAACTTTCTTTCACCAAAATAAATAAAATAACTCTAAAATAGAAACATAGAGTATAATTTTCTTCCAATGGTGATAAAAGTTATTGAATATCTGTCAAGGGTGTCCTGGAATTTAACGACAACTTTTCCTCTTCACTTAAGTCCCTTGGCCTTGTCTAGTGCAAATCTAAAACCTATTTTATGGGATGGTGGGCGGGAGGGTGAATGGCGTGGCGTGGCGTGGCTTCACTACCGACCAAAGTATCCTTCCGCACCAACAAGAACAAATGGATCACGGAAACAGTATTATTATTATTATTATTATTATTATTATTATTATTATTAGCACCGCGTCTTACTACCCGTTCGGGTTATACGCAATTAAGATAATGTGTAATGGTAGGGTGATTGTTAGATGAAATGGAGGGCCTACAGTTTAACGTGAGATCCGAACCACGGTAGAGGCCTGGCACTCCACACATTCACAAGTTGTGATTAATACACGTCTTGTCAGAGGTGAAAGAAGGGTTTGGTAATCAGATAAATCTGTGCCGGGACCGAGGATTGAACACCGGACCCCCAGCACAGACCGCCAGGTAGAAAAAAGTAGAAGAAGCTACCGGACAGGTCTTGCTGAAAAATCATACGTTTGGAAATATCAGTTTTCTCGAGAACGAGTGAAATTTGTATAGTAATATTTTCAAAAGTCTCTTATATGCTAATGTATCAATGTTTATTTATTGTTACATTTTATTATTTTTTGTTATGTAGCTGGTAGTTTTCTATTGAAAAATGACCATATTATTGAAATTGTATTATTGTTAAAATTATAGAGGAGGTGGTTATATAAAAAGTATCATTTAATCAACATGCTTATATTCTTGAACAAACCGTTTTATAAAAGAAAATTGCAAAACAATAAAAATTCTTGAAGATAACCGTTTTTTCCCATGCCTCTGCATTTCCACGCCTAATGAAAAGGGCCAATCGCCTTAGAAAGTTTATCATCATATACTTATATGCTCATGACTGATATTTAACAGCTGTTGATATCATCATGAGAAGGAATTTAAGTTCAATGTTTCTACTGGAGCAATATTTTATTTATTCTGACCAAAAAAAGGGGTTGCTATATATAAAAAAGAAAAAACCTCTATCTTTTTTCATGACCTCTACACTCCCACCTTAACGGCAGATATTAATTTGATCCTAGCACAAACCCAAAATAAAATTCTCAGGCTAATAATTTATGACTTAGTGAGAAGTAGCAGACTGTTAATAGTAATATATTTTGGTCCTTCACCTCAATCCAAAACTGGTAGTGTAGCTAAATGAGGTAATATTTTGGACTCACATCATTGATCAAGTAACATGATTTTATGCCTCCAACTAAACCAAAAATATTAAATTAATGAATTGAAAAATTATATTTGGATTCAGGAACCAAGCTCAAAAGGGGTAATGCATAAACAACCTAACATTTATGTATCACCTTTTTGAACCTCCCTTCCCTCTGTAACACCAAATATATATTTAGCCTGACCCTTACCCCCTCCAACTTTTGTTACTTAGCTTTTGTAATTATTTCATAGGGAAGCTTTTGTGACACTAAAAGAGGGACTCAGATTTTATACTACTTATGATCGGAAGTTATATATAAGTATGTTTAAAAACGGTGAAAACATGAACAATAATATTTAGTGTTACGTAACACTGTGACATACCTACCATCCCTCATGTAACATGTAAAAATTAGAGCTTCCCTATCTCCTTATCAACAGCTTTACTTGTTTTAGGACTGACCCTTAACTTAAAATATGATTCTTGTGTACAGCTATATTTTTTTCAACTTACGAATATAATATTAGACCAGTAAACCCGTGCAAAACTTTCGCACATTCAACCTCCCCCATCCCCTCCAGGAAAAATGACTTAAGTCTTTTGTTGAGTTGTTGAATTTAAATACTCAACGAAGTGTGTACACAAAATAGCAAAGAGAGTTTATTAATGTGAATGTATTTACAATTTGCTATACCTCTTTCTTTAAAATACTTGATTGTTTGTCATTTTCGGTAATTGATACGAAAATATTGACAGATTTAGTGACTCTTGAAAAGTCTACATAGAGTTGTCCATGAGTAAAGACAGCATTTGGAAAGTACAATCAAGCTCTTTGATGCATCTGTCCCTGAAACATATTGATAGTGATTGCGAAGGCAACAGAAATAATATATACATTTTTCTTTTAACTTAAATTTTAAACAAACAATATGTTTTAACGTAAACTGAGTATGCCATATCAAAAGTCGATAATAAATCTTAACCACTGATACCTTATTCATCGCTGTAGGATTTGTATTAGTTGAGAAAAAGAGATGATGAAAACAGAAATAATATATAGGATAGCATATAGCCCAAATGGGTAGTAAGATGTGGTGCTAAAAAAAAGGTAATAGGTGTGGCTATATCCATTACTTAAAATGTCATTTCCATCTTCTAAGACTCGCTATTCCTGTAGCTACATTTAATTAATTAACTCTACAAAAATATGAGTGTATTAATATTGTAATAATTGGTGACCAGGTGGTATAGGGTTAAGGTGTCAGACTTCTATGCTGGCGGCCGTGGTTCAATCCTCGGTCCCGGCACAGATTTATCCGATTGCCAAACCCTTCCTTCACCTCTGACAAGACATCTTGTGAATGTGGGGAATGTCAGGCCTCCACCGTGGTTCGGATTCCACGTTAAACTGTAGGTCCTCCATTTCATCTCACAATCACCCTACCATTATACATTAGCGTAAGTGCGTATAACCCGAACGGGTAGTAAGACGCGGTGCTAATAATAATAATAATAATAATAATAATAATAATAATAATAATAATATTGCAATAATGGCCCGTGTTCAACATTATTGGGACCAATCTCGTAAACGTTCTTGTTATTTAATTGTTTTTCCCAAGTTAATCTCACTCACTTATTTATCTTCTATTGAAAAGTTAGTGTTTTAATTTCTAGTCTTATAAAATATGTGCACATTAATACTGAATAAAAGTTATACATTGCTACAACATTCTTTGGAGTTTATAAAATGTAATGTAAAAATAAACCAAAACATGTTAACAAAAGAAACCAACTCTACCACGAACGCACAGCGAACAATCACACACAATTTTTAGAAGAAATATATTTCCCTTTAAAAAAAAAAGTTTAAACTAGGCGTAGCATATCCACTTGTAAGGCTGATCTTTTGTGTGGAGTTGTATGTGGTATATAATACCTTATTGTGCATAGATTTATATTTAAGATTTAGATACGAAAGAAAAGCCAATAGGAAACTTGGTTTCATTTTTTTATTTTCTCTTCTGAAGAGGTTTTTAGCAACACTCAAAAAGGTATTGCCTTTATATAACTTTCTTTCTAGTTTCGCTTTTCAAGGGCTTTACAGAAAGTTGTATTAAAAGAATGGAATAAAAGGCGTATTTATTTGGTTGACTAAATATTTCATCGATACAATAATAGTGGCTATGTTTTCACGGGAAAGTTCCAAGTTTTTATTTTGTAGACGATGATTGTTGTAATCTACCTGGGGTACCATATAATTGTTGAAGTGCTTGCATGTTCAAACCCCTGCATTACCTTCGAGTACCAACATCTGTTCGAGTAGATTTTAAGTTTATAGTAATCCAATGATAGAGAGCACAGTTATTAACGTCATTTTGACAAAGAAACCCTTGAGATTCACATAATAGCCTAATCAATGTTATCATCCACTCGCAGGCTTGTCGTTGTATAGTTGATTAAAAAAATGTTCCAAAAATGCATGCGAGTGCTCGATTCATTTTTAAGTATATTTATTGTTGCTATTATAATGTACTCTAGACTCTGTTTTAATACCCTCCAACAATATTCGATGTATTATCATGAACAGCGTAAGTATATTACTTCACGACTGTTTTGTAATTGAAGTGTTCGGAAGTGACTATTTTTGTTCGCAAATTTTCACAACACATTTACCAAAACACTTGAATTTTGTTTTTGTAGCCTATAAATATGAATATTCATTGAACACTTTTTTTTAAATTCTGATTTTTCGAATAGCTTCAAAATGGTGCTTGATTAGAATTGTAAATAAAATTACTTTTTTTTTGTCTCTTTGAAACATAGTATTCCTTGGCCTTAAGATAATATGTTTTAATACTGGACATTTTAATAAATTAGCGCAATAGACCAAAATAAATTGAAATATTATTAGAATAAAAAGACAACTGGCCAGGGGTTTAAGCCCACTCTACAATCAAAACTGTCGGTTTATAAATATAGCAATGCACCAATTATGTAGTATACAATACACGTTTTAACCCACCCCGTGGTATAGTGGGCGATACAACTGGCTCTGAGCCTAAGGGTCCCAGGTTTGTTTCCCGGCTGGTACCTTGGGTATTTTTTCCGAAAGGAGAAATTACCCCAACTGTGACCAGGGTTTTGTTAGTTATGCTTAAGTTAGGTTATGTTTCCACTGGTTCCACACTCACTCTCACCATCATCTCATATCATCGGTATATGGAAAGAGCCTCCACATAAAGAATGTACGGTTAGTAATAAAATGAAGTAATACCAAACGGGTTTTTGACTTCAGGTTAAAATCTCCATCATTTTACTAGGGGATTTTACTAGGGGATTATGGTTATTGCATTGCTATTAAATTTCTCATTTATAAATTTTGACCAATAAAATAAGTAAATATTGACTATTGAATTTAAAATGATAGAAAAAGATCATGGTTTTACAAACATTTTTCCTAAGCGTTTGAAAGAAAGAGAGCATACAATTTTGAGAGAATTAAATATTTCTAACTCTATGGTATTAGAGAATTATTGCATTCGAATTTAAGTAGCATCTCTTTACACCTTAAGCTCACAAAATTGTATTAATATATTTGCCAATATCTCAGAAACTGTTGGTTTTATAAAAATACATTTCAAATAAAAGTTTTTTTTATTTTTAACAGTACTACAATTTTGCAATGAAAAGTTATTTAATATCTCAAATAGTGGCGGAGATACGAATATTTCCGCTTCAGTAAAGAACCCTGAAAGTCATTTTCATGGTAAAATGAAAATAGCCCATTTATAATCTTAATCAACGCTTAGATAAAAAATTTAATCAAAATCGTTGGAGCCGATGTTGAGAAAATCGATTTTTATTCTCTTTTTACTTTTTAATAAACTACGCTTAATTTTGGGGTTAAAAGACACACAGACAGATGGCATTGCAAATACCACTTTTTAGGGTTCGAGGGTCATGAGATGTCGACATCTATCAACATTTCAGGTTAGATTTTTTTACGGTCGCAATACCTTTAATGTTCGAAAAGTTAAAAAATATATATTTTTGGGCTTAGCTTGAAAGTTATTGGTTTGATAAAAATATAATTCGAATAAAATATTTGTATTATAAATAGATCCACATATTTGAAATGATAAGTAATTTAATATCTCAAATAGTTTCAGAGATATGATAAAAAAAAATTAGAATTTACGTATCAGACCGGAGTCCTTTAAGTCTTTTCGCTGAAATATTGAGGGTAGACTATTTTTTAGAATATTTATAAAGGTTTGAAATGAAATTTAATCAAAATCGTTATAGCCGATTTTGAGAAAATCGACTTTTTCTCTTTTTGTCCTTTTTTAAACTACCCTTAATTTTAGGGTTAGATATCCAATTCCAAAACCTCCTTGGGGAAAACCTATGAAAACTCTATATACCAAATTTTAGCCTGATTGGTAAAATAGTTTAGGCTCTAGTTGGAGGTATAGAAAAACGGACGGAAATTCAAAAACAACTTTTTCGTATTCGGGTGTCATGAAACCTCGAGATGCATCAAAATCTCAAGTTCTATTTTTTTGACGCTCACAACACTTTCTCTACCTGTAAAATAGCGCGGAAGTTTTTTTTAATGTATGTTGAAAAGCCTTTAACACCCTAACACTTACGTTTTACTAAGTATAATATTTATTTACAAATATCTGCTTAAGAATTATTATCTATCCTTATAAAAGCAACCCTCTTTAGCTTAGTTGCAGTGTCTCACCAGGAATATGTATTTTACAACCATACGAGTAAAGAGGATACAAAGTTCATTGCCTACAGCATCTTCATTTTGGTAACTTTGGTATTAAAATAATTATATTTTAGTATTTATGCACATACAATATCGAAAGTATCTAAAAATAGATTTACTAAACATAAATGTATAAGACTCATTAACGGGTAGTAAGACGGGGTGATAATAATAATAATAATATTTCCTTAAATTATGCCTAAAAAATTATTAACTTGTTCTTACTATTAAAATCAGCAAGTTTGTGTATATGGAATATAGGCTACATAATATATAATTATATTTATAGTTACCTTTGCACACAATTAATCTTCTTAGTTTATATGTCTGTGTAACTCACTCTCATGCTATACCTCCCTTTCCTTTTCATTCTGAGCGTGAATAATTTGGAAGAAAAAATAACCTTGTGATTTATGAAGATTTGTGTGCTTCAAGTAGTTATTGATCATATTTAGGTTAGTCATGTGCCGACTACATGGTTAACTAATATTAATATAAAGCCCCCTCCTCCTAAATAAATAAGATTATTCACAGTTAGGTCCCATTTCAAAAGAACACTTCTCCAATAAACTAAGAGCCAAATTAGACCAGCGCACGTTTATATGAGATTTTAATTTCTATTCGAATGAATAATTCCTAAGAAGAGTGGATGAGAATATATCCATTTTGGATGTAATTCTTCGGCGCAAAGCAAACTGGATCGGACACATCGCTAGGAGGAACTGTCTTCTGCATGACTTCATAGAAGGAAAGTATTAGGAAAAGAGGAGCTTAGGAAGACTGATGATTCAAATATAAGATGACGTGAATGAAAGAAGAGAATTCTGGGAGCTAAAGTAGGAGGCAAAATGAATTGACCTGTCGTAAGACAGAACACCTAATAATAATCATCATTTATATGAATCTTTCTCCCCTCTCCAAAACTAACCAAATCTTCATTGGCTTAGGATACGTCTGACGATCCTTTTGGAGTTAGAATGCTCAATATGTAAATAACTTTATCAGATTTTTTGCGTACCCAAAGGAATCTTAACAGAAAAAATAGGATTTTTGAAATCGTAATATATCGTATCATATATCATAATTATATCAACCAACTAACTGGCCTTAAGTAACTCGAAAGTTTATGGCTGCCAGAACGCCATCATTCACTATTATTTAAATGATAGCCATTAATTAGTTTATTAGTGTTGTTTCGTAAGCAGCGACAATATCTGACCGCGTTCCTGGCCTAAGATCCGGAGATCCTAGGTTCGATCCCCGGTGCCTCCAAGTTTTTCTGTAAGGCAGTGGGTTTGTAAAGAGGTCACCTCAGCCTCGTGAGGACAAATAAGGAGCTATTTGAACGAAAATATAGTAGCACCAATATGGAACACTGATATTAATGACCGAAGGATTAGTTGTGCTTACCACATGGCACCTTATATCCACAAAGTTTGGCACTATCGTTGCCAACAGATGGTGGCTACATAGTCGGTATGTATCGATTGCGGGCTAACGCTATAGAGTTATTTTGATAATATCTTCCAAAAGTTACAGCTGTAGATAACACGACTTGACGTATGACTACGTGTCAGTTGATCTACAAACTATTCTTATTTGAAAATTGGACTACACGTGGGTGAAATTCATTCAGTCGGATAGCTAGGTTCCTGTATGGATATACAATAAACTATATTGATTTTATCTGTAGAACTATTTTTTTAAACCCATTCACAAAAGAAATAAAACTCTGAGTGCACGTAAGATATACGACAGAAAATATTTATATATGTAATATTTCATCTTAGGAGCTAAAGTTATTGTATTGTACGTAAACCTATTCTTAGGATTTAAATCAACCGGGAAAAGGTAAATGTTTCGTATTTTATTAAACCAGCGTATATGGACGTGTGGAGGTGTGTGAAATATTTTAACCACAGCCTATTTATTGGACACGACTAGGTGTTGTTCCTAACGAACCAAGTTTTTTTTAAATATAAAACGTGGGGGTGGAGTGTTTCGTCACAAAAGCTAACAATTACAATTTTAAACAATTCTCATATATCGCTTCATCATATTTATGAAGCATGACTGTTTGAGTATACCGAATGGGAATGATGAATAGAGGAGAATGCCTGTGGTATTTAATGTTAAAGACATGTTTATTCTGCAGGCTAGAAATATTAACTTTTATTTCCCATTCCTCATAAAGATTAGTGTGACAATGGATAAATATAAATGCTTGGTGGCATGAATAGATATGACAAAAGGTAATGGCCGTGGCAAATTTGTTTTCAAACGTTGTCCTATGAATTAAATAAATAGAAAAATAACGTTTTTAATGAATTGGTGGACTTAACTGATTTTACTTCTAGCGATTTCCGAATATATTAATACTAATTTAGGTTTTATATTAATAGGTTAAAAGAGTTTTATACACTATTCCATTCTATAAAATGAGCAGCAATGTTTGAAAATTTGTAAAGTAATTTTTTGAACAAGCCACATTACACAAATAAAATTTAATGAACAAAATTTTAGAGGAGTGTCAACAGATATTTCCGTAATGCATTAATATTTACTAAGAAATGTTAATCGAATGTATAGGCTTATATAAAAAAAAAGATAGCCCAAGTGTAAAATAAAATAATAGCTCAGACTGATTAAATATTTAGAAGTAATTTGATTGGAAAAACATCTGTATGGTAAAATAAGGTATTTTTATGTTTAATGAAATGGTAGATAATTTTGGAATTTTTGTTTAGGCCTTAAGATGTCAAGTAAAGTCTATGATCCAAACAATAACAGATCCATAAGGTTTCAATGTATGCATATAAGTATTTATTCAAGCACCACGTACACGCTTCGGTGGCCACGTGGTCTAACACGCTACTCTTTTAGTAGATTAAACTGCCGATGACGGGGTCGAGCGTACTTAGGGTGTTTAAATAAATGTTTTACACTCTCTCTCCAATAAAATGCGGATACACATCCTTTAAAATAACCTTCTTATTACCTAAAAACCATTAGCGTAATTAGTACATAAGCGTTAAACCCGAAAGGGTTGTAAGACACGGTGCTTAAAAAATAAAGCATCACGTCTTACTACTCGCTCAAGACATACACTAATGGTTTTAGGGATCAGGAAGGTTATATTTAAAGGAAGTGTTCCAGAATATGCGTGGAGGGAGATTGGAAAACCACTTTTAAAAATAACTCAGTAAACCTGACCTAGATTCAAACCTAAATCTCCCTATCATCTGGAGTCTAATCTACTGTGAGAGTAGCGCGTTAGACCATGTGGCCACCGAAGTGGATCTTTTCAATATATAGCTTCAGTTCTGTGAGTACATTTCAGTGTGGAGGACCACGTGCTTATGTGACACTCTAATTAAGTGAATACACACAGGCTGGAACTCGTTTTAACTACGGGGATCTCTATATGGAAGATACCACGTTTCAAATAATGTAAGTGAGTTGAAAAATGACACATGAATACGGGTATCAAACCTGGAACCTTTATCTTAAGTGCGCCAACGGTCTACCACTGAGCTGTCCAGTAACTGTCCCGTATTTAGGGTTATTGTTCACTCATATTTTAAGACAGAGTCTATGATGGACGTGTGGAAATCGTCGGCTACAAATGTGTGATTTTATTAAGATCACGAGCTATCAGATAACGCAGACACCTTCGACTCCGTAGTTGGTTTATTGCTGCCACTTGTACAATTATTATAATCGTAAGGGATTACATATTTAAGAATCAAATAGCCAAAGCTATTATTTATGCTTTTAGTGAGGATTACTCCTTCTAGATATCATATTCTGAAAATTAAAAAGAGAGACTGCCTTAAAGTATGAGTGAATATTGACTCTGAGCACTGAACGCATCCTGGATAGCTCAGTGGTGACTAATTTAAATTAACTTTTAGTAGGCTAAGTATTAAAAAAAGAATAGTGTACCCGTTTGGGCTCTATATGTATTAACACTATTAGGAGTTTGGTACAGGAATGAGAAAGGTAGGATTTAGAGGGAATGTACCCTCATTGGCGGAGAGAGAGAGAACGAGAGGGGGATATTATTTTAGGAAGAATCATTCTAAGTATACTTTACAGGAATTTGAACCTTGTCACATTCACCGCTTAATCAAACTAGATGAATTTGAAGCTTGGTCCACGTAACCAACACTAGCTATACAATATATATATAATATGTGTTTATAAATGGGTCAAATCCCCTATTTTACAAATCAGAACCTTAGAAAAAGTGGTCAGCGACAACTTTAGATCTTTCCTTAATTCATAAGTGGTCAATAAACATAAAAATAGGGAGTAACTAAATGTTAACTTTTATTGATTATAGCACATTAATTCCACACTGGAAGAATTTGTTTAGTATTAGTTTTTGAAATTTTGAGCATCCCAACGTATTTTCTCCAATTCACTCTAAGAAATTTTAAATTTAAGAGCTACTAAGTTATCTGGAGTTGTCTGACCAATTTTAATTTTCTACCTCATCTAAACATTATTTTCAAATCATAAGTACCTCATTTACAAATTTCCCAATTTTATAGATTTTTCTGGTTGTATAGGGCAACCCCACTACCTTCCTTCCTGGCAAGCAAAATTAATTTTTCCATGATTAGGAGAAATACGGTGATGAGTCAGTGAGTTAAACCCCTTTCTGCCCCTCTCCACACTCTTAGGGAATCAAATATGAAAAACTCTTAAAAACGTCTTTCCCAACTTTAGAAAGAAACCTTCATATTAAATCTCAAGGGTCTATGGCTGCTACTTCTTAGGATAAATAATGGAATTTTGAAAACTCCAATTCCCCAGCCCTCCCTCTCTTTTATCGTTTCACCCCTTAGAGATAAAATTTCGCAAATTCCCAGGGCCTAAAAGGAAACTTTAAGGCAAATATCTAGTTTCAAGGCCCAGGGGTTGAGCAGATACGGTGATGATTGAGTGAGAGAGTAAGTGAGTGAATGAGTGGGTTTTGCTTTTTCTTATATAGATAATTCGTCGATATTATACATAGTGTAGTTAAAGTTCATATTACAATAACATTTAATAAAATCATTTGAGTTTCAAAAGTTAAACATTGACTAACTAATCATTAAGATAAAAATTCTAAAACTGAAGGTAGTCCTTCTAGTGGTAAAATATTAACATAAAATATCTTAAATAAATTTAATATATTGAATGGTATGTGTGTGTATTTATTAAATCAAGTGTGTAGAGAACTCTTGACAGTAAATTCACCCAAACGACTACAGTACTAAAAAAAAAATTACTTGTAGCTGTGACTTAGCCGGTTCCTCAAGTGGAGGTAATCACAAGTTAAAGGAATGTAGTTGACGCGCCAGCCATTATGATGGCCACGACGTTCCACCGTATCATATAATCTCACCTCCGTGTATTATGATAGAGTCCGATTCTAAGGTCTGTCAGTCGCCGGTCTCTGAGGGGTACGGACCCAGTTATAAATTGTCCGCTCTCCAATGGGGCCTTTTGTGGGGACCCCTTCCATCCGTCCATGTGTAGCCGGTGTATGTGTGTATATATCTGTCGCGCGGAATGCGTGGTGCGTATGTGTGATTCATGCTGTGGTCTTGTGAGACTCCTCCCTGATAAATAATGATCCCCCCCCTCCACCATTCACAAATAACCTTTTTTTTAATACACGGCAAAGGGCACTTAGTCGAAAGTGGAAATATTTTATATGTACTGTACATTTTGAATTTTTGAAGATTTTACGTGTACTCTCTTAAACACACACGATAAACTTAGAGCTTAGGGATACTTAACAACTAACATATGCAGCCACAGTACCAATATTATTATGGAAAATAGCTGATATTAAAATTTGAGTGGAGAATGACTCTAAGCATGGGACGATTCCTGGATAACCCAGTGGTTAAAACATTGGCGTACTAATTCAAAGGTGCCAGGTTCGATTCCTGTGTGGGTGTGTCTTTTTCAATTTAAAGCATACCAATAGTACTGATTACTTGTCAGAGATGAGGAAGCGAATAGGGTTTATAGGCTACCTTACTTTCTTATTTTCTGACAATAAAAACTTGAGATTGAATCTTTTTTAAAAAGGATTACATTCATAAACATATCCAATCAAACCTATGTTCTATATTTGAATAATTGATTCTATTTTATTTAACAGAATTTTTTTTCACGTGAGCCAAACTCTTTTTTTAAATTTAGAAATTAGTCTAGTGCATTCCAGATGCCCTATTCCAGCCTCCCGATTAATTTTTAGTTGCTATTTCCTTCTGTCATTAGTTAACATATATATTAAGGACTAGTGGGACTAAAATATGTGTAAGTCCTTAAGGCCCCGTATAGCCTCGAACTGGAATCTCTCATCTCATATTTCCCCTCCCCTAACTTTCCTCTTCCCCTCTTCAGATATAGGCCTAATATATATATATATATATATTAACATCGCGTCTTACTACCTTTTGAGGCTAGACGCATATGTATTAATTACGCTATATGAGTTAGGGATTAGGAAGGTTGAATTAAGATTAAGTATACCCGCGTTTGCATGGAGGATAGTGGATAACTATTCAGGGGATAAACTCCCTCAGTACACCCGACCAAAATTCGAACCCTGATCTCCCGGTCATGGCCATACCAGTATATTTCAAGAATGACGCTTTAAAGTATTTGGCTGCCAAGATTATTTAATCGGGTTTTAAGTTTTTATTAAAATAAGCTTACATTTTTGTTTATCTTTACTAGTACCGACAGAACCCAAAGAAGTACACCTATTGGAATAAAACATAATTATTACTATTCTTGGGGCGCACCAAGGAGAAAAAAATTCCGTTGTCTACTTCTTATGAAATCAAGTCGAGCTTAGGCAGTCTAGTTTATTGCTAGAGTGACGCACGCCTTAGACCATGCATCCACCAAAGCAAAAGCTTTAAACTCTTTTATAGAAACTATAGATAGCATTGATCAGTTACTATACACACGATTTCATCATAAATTTAAGGGAAGACATGTGACTGTATTTCAATTTTATTTTAATTTGGTAAAAAAAATCATCATATAATAGTTTGCTTCGGATAAAATTTAAAATATTTTGATCTTAAAACATTGTATTCGGATTGCACTCGATATTATTCCAAAACCTGATTTGATTCAAGCTAGTAAGAAAAAACTTTAAATTCAGATCGAAATTCAAAAGCTTGGATTTGCTTAGGCTTAGTAAAAAAAATCATTAAATAATTTAACTTTTAACTGTAATAGAGATAGACAAAATAAAAATACTAAAAATATAAAAATAAGCTTATGAATTAGAGATTTAAAAAAAACTGTTACAAAGATCTAAATTAAGACTACTAGCTATAAGATTTATATTGCATTTAGTATTTTATCTTCTTAAGGTGGGTAGCATCGTTGAAGAAAGTGCTTGCGGCGTTTCAAAAACAATAGGCCGGAATATATCCTGCCACTTGATATGATGTAACGTCATTGTTCTGTGTGTAACCCTGGAGTCACTACGGATATACTGCAGATAATGTCATCTTGCCTACGACAACAACCAACTACAATCCAATTTTCAAAGGAAAAACCCTTTAGAAAATATTAAAGAAATTTGTTTGCTGCAAACATTCATTTTATTTAACTGTATTATTCAAGAATTTTATGGGTATTGGTATTAGCTATACAAATTTACATATAAATTTCACATGACTTGACGTATTAATACTTGTAAGTAAAGTCCATATTTAGTATGAAGAACCTTATATTACAGCTAGAAAGTTTACTAAACCCTAATTTTGTTAGGAAGAACAATATCTGGTGGGTACTTAAGTCTATTATTATTATTATTATTATTATTATTATTATTATTATTATTATTATTATTATTATTAGCACCGAATCTTACTATCCGTTCGGGTTACACGCATTTACGCTAATGTGTAATGGTAGGGTGATTGTGAGATGAAATGGAGAACCTACAGTTTAACGTAGAATCCGAACCACGATGGAGGCCTGGCATTCCTCACATTCACAAGTTGTGAATAATAACGTCTTGTTAGAGGTGAAGGAAGGGTTTGGTAATCAGATAAATCTGTGTCTGGACCATGGATAAAACCCTGGACCCCCGGCACAGAAGTCCAACACCTTACCTCTAGACCACCAGGTCGCCGTACTAAGGTTACTAATCAAATTTAAATATATTCAGACATTAATTCATGTTATCTGCAACCGTCTCTTTTCTTAGATATTATCAATACCTTTAAAATAACACAAACAATATAGTAATATGTTATTTATGTTGGCCGCAAAGGAATGCGTTTGAATTTTCTAAGCCGTTCTTCCAACCAAAAACAATCTATATATCTACTTTCTCGTATCCAATACCTCAGATCATGTGATATTCATTTGTCACTTTTGATGGATAATATAAAAAATATATTTCTTTTTACTAAAATCCTACTTTAAACCTAATATATTTCCAAATGTCATACAAGGTTCTTGCTGTGAAAACTGGACTGAATCTCGACGTTCAACAATTCAAACAAGGGAGTTAGGTCGCTGTTGTCTGGAAACCATGTCGGTGTCACAGAGGAGAGCTACTTAGCTGTAACTAGCTGTGAGAGAGTGTGCGTGCAATACAGCAATACAATAGTAACGCTACCCCTGGGGGTTAGATAGAACAAGAGGCGACAGAGCTCAAGATATAGTTTAGTAGGAGGTCCCTCGCGGCTTCCGAGTTCAGGACGTTTCACAACACAATGTACTTCCGGTAGGCTCGCGGCCCTTCAACAAGCCTGCCGGACAAAGTCAACTTTAATAATGAAGGGCTCTTTCTCTCTCTCAACGCTTTAAAAGATCAATGCGTCGAGAACAAATGAGGAACTTTTCAGGAGATGTTTTGAGAAGATATTACTGTTGTTTTTACACATGATTTGACTCAAGTGGTGACGAGTAAGGCTGTGGTAAATTCTGTCCTTTTTGCATTTTTTGATGTGGCTAATTCTTTCTCGTCGTTATTAGCTCTTATTTTAACTTCCATCCCGTCGTTATAATGATATTATGCGAATTGCGTTCCTCTATAATCCCTAAAATAGTGTACACTTAATTGAAGACAATATTTCCACAGCACACTTGTATAAAGGCTGTGATATAATACAATTTTCTAATATATTTAGATACAAATTCTAATTAGTATTGAGATGCAGTTTACAATTAAGCTTATTTCTCTGATGGTGCTCTCACGTATTTGCACAGCAAAATTGCCTTTTTAATTTAATTTTTTCAACAACATTTTGATTGAAGTCCAAAGACATGTCAGCCTATCGTTTTTTTTTTTGACAAAGGGACTTTATATTCAAATTTAGATAAGCATGGATTCAACCTGCGTCAAGTCTCCCCTATTACATTTTCGCCAAAACCATGTGATGTCGTGTTTAATGCGATCAATTCAATAACTTCGAATGACGTCTCAGTTGCACTCTCTAAAACTCAAAGCCTTTTTACTATCTCTCGACACCTTGGTGAGAAAGTATTCTGATCGTCAAACAATTTGAGCTTGATATTTTGATGAATGTTGAAACAAAACAAGTTTTTTTTTTGCGATGCCGTTTGTCTATTTATACCTTGAGCTAGCGCTGAAACTATTTTACCGATTGGGCTAAAACTTGGTATCTAGAGTTTTCATCATAACCTCCCCGAGGGGTGTTTGGAATTAGATATATAACCCCAAATTTAAGGTTGGGTTGCTGAAGAACAAAAAGAAAAAAAATTCAATTTTCCCCAAAATTGCTTTAGTGATTTTGATTAAATGTTGGTGACCTGGTGGTCTAGGGGGTAAGGTGTCAGACTTCTATGCTGGTGGCAGGGGTTCAATCCTCGGTCCCGGCACAGATTTATTTGATTACCAAACCCTTCCTTCACCTCTGACAAGACGTGTATTAATCACAACTTGTGAATGTGAGGAATGCCAGGCCTCCATCGTGGTTCGGATTCCACGTTAAACTGTAGGTCCTCCATTTCATCTCACAATCACCCTATCATTACACATTAGCGTAAGTGTGTATAACCCAAACGGGTAGTAAGACGCGGTGCTAATAATAATAATAATAATAATTAAATGTTATATCTATACACTGTTTATCATTATAAATTTGATGGCAAAACTCATTTTCTCATGAAAATTAATTTGAGGGTACTTTACATGAGGGAAGTTTTCCAATTTTCATCATTATTTTGCAAATGTTTGCGATACGAAATAACTTATCATCGTAAAATTTAAATACTATTAAAGATAACAATTTCTTATTTGAAATATATTTTTATAAAACCAATAATTTCTTACATATAAGCAAATATAATATATATTTTTTAATTCAGGTCTTTGAAAATGAATTTGATTCTTGTGCTCTTTGGTTTCTCTTTTTTCAATTTCTCTGTAATAATGTAATAGTTCCTAATGCCATAAAGTAAGACTGTAACATTGTATATTATTTCATTTATGATCTTCGGTGTAATGTTTCTTCAACAATATATATACCTATCATTTCTTTTCACAAATCTTACAAGTTTTTAGTAAAAATTAATTAATTTTCTTAGCCTTCGGGAGCTATGGTGTTGTGTTTGAAAAAGAAAAGCGCTTCAGAGAGCTTCTAGAGGTGTTTAATATTTAGAATTATTCTTAGCCACTGACAATTAGGGGGCTATGTTGCCATAAAAACATTTCACATAGCTTCTAGAACTGTTTATCATATACAATTTTTTTAATAGCTTCCTGCAATTGGGGGATGAACCCACCAAACACCCTTCCCCCCAGAAATTATTGGTTAGGTATGGCCTTGAATATGATGATGGTTTTATGGGACTCAGCGGAATACTTGTAGGTTAGATGCAACTAAATTTTACTCTGAACCATTGTTTCATTGCATAGGTGTTCTTAATCAAAGACGCAGATAGATACTTGTCAATAGCAATATTCATTCCAAGTAAATCGGAAACTAATTGCCATCGTCATTACGCTATAACACTTTAGGATGCTTAAAACTGGAACTAGTAGTGGATTTATCACGAGATGTTTTGTTAATGAGAATCTAAGGTAATTTTGGCGGCATACTTGCCAAATTTCACGGCACACTAAAATGCCATGGCATATCATTTAAGAACCACCACCTTAAAGTAAACTTTTTATGACACATTTTTTTTACTCTTTCTTTATACATAGTAATTGTATCAATCCAGAACTTAGTACCTGCCTCGGTGGCGTAGTTAGCTAACGCACTAGTTTCATGTTAAACTAGATTGCTGAAGACGGGGAGATCGAGGTTTGAATCTCGGTCGGGTGAATTTGAGGGGGAGGGAGGTTTCCTAAATAGTTTTCCACTTTCCCTCCACGTGAATGCGTGTTCACTTCCTTAAATTCAACCTCCCTATCTCCTAGCCCATTAGTGTAATTAGTAGGTTACTTAAGCGTATAATACCGAAGGGGTAGTAAGAGGCAGTGCTAAATAAAATAAAGAACTTACCTTTTCCGCTGTTCCCTTTTAATATATTTGGCGGTTTGATTCATATACAAGTGTGCGTTTCAATCTACGTCATCTCACAAATGTGTAAATATTGAGGTGGGGAGTGTTCCACTTATTTGGTTTGGAGTGAAACGAATCACAAGAATTTGTTGAGCGGTTCGGGGACAGTGAAATTTTAGCTCAAACGGCTGGAGGGTATATTGCATCTGGAGAAATACAAGTATCGAAAACGTAATCACAGAGTTCTGGGATTAATTCGTCACCAGATGGTTGAATAACCATGATGACATACGAAAAAACAGTTACCAATATTGCTATGTGGTTTCCATCAATTTCGAAAAAAAAAAAAAAAATCCTACGACTTTACTACAAGTTTTAGATCCACAGAGTCACGTTATAATTAAATCTAAATGTTTTTAAAAATAAATTTACAAAGGAGCTTGGGTAATAAAACCTTAAGGACAGAATTTGCACCAAACCTGATTATTAGCCCCCCTCACCCCCTCCCACCTCAAACCACAACTAAAATAAATTCCAAATCATTATTCGTTCATGTTTTCCTAGCCAAGATTCAAACCAAAGGTACCATAGGTCCTATGTGCTCAGTACTCAATACTCAGATGGGAAAAACTTTCATCCACGGAGAACGTTAATAAAATAAGTAATTATTGATGAGCTTATGTTTTAAATATATTTTCGCATACCGTAGAGATTTAATGGAACTGTCCATGTTGTACAACTAAATAATTTACTTATATAAGGCCTACATTTTATAATATTCTTTAAATAATTGCATTATTATCGTTTGTATATTTTTATACCTGTAATATCACTGTAAAGAAAGGCAGACAATGATTAGTAAAACTTACTGAGAAAAAAAAATTGAAACATTGCGTTAAATTTAGATTGTAAGGAAACATTTCTTCCCCTTCCAAAGTTAAATTTATTTGTGGATTGCAGTATTGTAAATTCTTAACCCTAGAATAGTAATACTAAAGCTAAAATATGTGTAGAAAAATCAAGTAAATTGGTATCCTTAAATCTGTAGTTTTTCTTTCCAATCGCATAGCTACGATGATAAATAGACCTTAGGTAGTGCTTTATTCATCAAAAAATCTAAATTATGAATCGATTTAAAGATTTATTCTCAGTTTATTTAGTCAAATATTGTATCCAAGCAACGGCTTGAATCTAACACCCAGGCACGTTAACATTGAATGCGGAAATAATGCGAAATAATAGTAACATAATTAAATAAATAAATTTCCAGTAATATATCAAGCTATTAAATGACCAACTGCAGCGGTTGACGAGATTCGAAGTTAACGAGGTCGGGATATGGGATAAATTTGGACCCCCCCACGCTAAATTCCCCAACCCTCACTGTAATGTTAAGAACCTCACCCAATAAAGTCAACCTTATCTGAGGTTTGAAACATTTTACAAGTTTTATTTTTTTTGTAACCACTAAAGGGGACTGTAATATCTTCCAAGTTTCTTTAACGGAAACTGTCTTTTTAAAGAATGACAAAGATTCTCTTTTATGATCTCTTGAAAGAGTGAATATGATTCTGTAAGCTTCCCCACTGAATATAAGCGAGAAACCTAGGACAGTCTTCAATGGAAGTATTCTTTGTAGGAGTGTTCTAAGAGCAAAGACAAGACTGACATGGTTCAAATTTAAGCTATTCTAGGATGGATACAAAACAAAACAAGTCAAGTAATTTGTTTTAGTATAATATATTTTTTTACTCTGCTGAGACACATTCCTAAAGAGTTTAATACAATATATTAAGTTGTATATTCTTTGATAATTACCACCCATCCTAAATTGTTATTGTTATTTCATCAATTAAGGCGTAGGATTGGAAGTATTTTCCTATAAAACCTATCAAAAATTGTTATTAAACCTAATCGGTTTCAACGAACTGTTGATGGCTTCTCTATGAAACTAGTGATTAATAGTTTTAGATTTTCGCGTGGAAAACATTTATTTAAATAATCCACTTATCGGAGTGCTGAAACACGATACATATGTTTAGAAATCCACCTTTAGGTGGATTGTTAGTTAAAAATGTGGTTGGCGAAAAGTACTAATGTGAACGGGATCAATATTAGAATTAAAAACTGTACTTTTTATATTTAATATTATTTTAAAATTGTATCAAGAGGTGAAATTAGCTGATTTAGCAGGAAGTTTCACTTGAAATGTCGTATTTGTGAGATCAAATTAAATGGTTAGAAACATAGATCTAGCCTTTCTCGAACAAATAAAGTGATTTTAATAGCGCCACAAAAAATAATTTGTAACATGGCTAAGGATTGTTTTAGTAGCCTTTATTGTTCACAGCTGCCATTCTCAAAAGAAATATGGCAGTGTACGGATAACTAGGGAGTGCCATAAGCAAGGAAAATATGGAAAATTTGGAAATGTTAAGGAATTTAAAACAGCCTTGAAAATCAAATAAGTATCAAGGAATTTTGGTATATGTTGCAGCTTTATAAAGAATAGAAATATATTTATTTCACTTTATTTTTTAAAAATATGTAATTAAATCTACTTTTATTTTTGAGCACATTACAAATATTTGTTTATTAAATTATAAATTTTAGTCAGGCATTGTATTTTTGGACCAAAAAAATTCAGACACTTTTTGTTTTTATGATATATTGTGGCTACCCTGTAAACGGACAGTTTTCTAGAACCGCTAGGAGTTCTTTGGATGGAGAATTTTATAACTTATCACATTTAATTGCATAAGGTTCAAAACCTACCCCGGATAGTCAAATTAAAAAAAAAATATTAATAGGAACTTAAAGGCTTTCTGGAAATAAATAAAGGGTGATTCCTAATAATTTCTAATGATTTACTTTTAAATTTGAATATTAAAAAAAAGGTAAATAGTTCGCCAAGAAAAATCGGTGGAAAAAAATCCTCGCCATTGGCTATGATGTTCATTGTTGACAGATTTTACATTAAAATTCTTTAGCAAATATATTTATTATTGGTGACCTGGTGGTCTAGGGGTAAGGTGTCTGACTTTTGTGTTGGGGGTCCGGGGTTCAATCCTCGGTACCGGCACAGATTCATTTGATTACCAAACCCTTCCTTCACCTCTGACAAGACGTGTATTAATCACAACTTGTGAATGTGGGGAATGCCAGGCCTACACCGTGGTTCGGATCTCACGTTAAACTGTAGATTCTCCATTTCATCTCACAATCACCCAACCATTACACATTAGCGTAAGTGCGTATAATCCGAACGGGTAGTAAGACGCGGTGCTAATAATAGTAATAATGATGTATTATTCTTGCTTTTATTTAATCAATATAATTACAAATTTAATTAATTCATCTGACAAATAGGGACTCAAATAAGTTGGGGACATGGGTCTTATTTTGTAGACTCTCCCCGAAAATCAGAAACAAATGGTCTGCCTTACCTGCATTTTCAAATCGAAACAACTTTTGTTTAAAAAAAACCTGTTCTTAAACAAGATATCTCTATAAAATAATGCTCACCGTGCGAATCAAGTACTAGACGCTCGAACGGGGCTCCATTGTTAACCAGACCCCTTCATCCTCCACCCCCAGCCTCTTCCTCTAAACCGCCCCCTTGTGTGATTACACAGATTGTTTTGCGCGCACCATTATGTCATCACAATGTAATGTGTGGTGTGCGCGCGCGCGCCCTGCCTGACAGACCGGTGGACTTAGAAACGAACAAGATGCAACAATGAATCAACCGACTTTGTCTTTGTGCAAGGAAACAGTTAAAATATAATGAATAATAACTAAATAAACTAATAATAATACTACTTAAAATAACACTAGCATGATAAAACACGTTGATTAGTACGAGAAAGAGTAAAATACTTTAAAAAAAAGATTGTGCTATAAAAATAGCACAGTACAATTTTCATTTAAAAAGGCCTTTAAAAACTCAAAACATATTATTTACGGTCAACAATGATAGCATTTTACTATATTTTTATTTTATTTTATAGGTTTTGATAATATCTACCAAAAGTGATAGATACAGCTTACATGAGTTGGCGTATGAATAAGATAAAGTAGATTTAGAAATATTTTTAAAGCCCTTCCTAGGGAAATTGTATTGCTTAAAGAAATATTGTATATTAAAACCTATACATGAAAACAGTTATGTCGTTTCTATTGAACAATTTATAAATATCGACTTGTCTGATTGTTGTATCAAACCTTTCAATTGTTGAGTGGAGTGAATCCTCTGGAACATTGGAACAAAGGCTATCTCAAATATGTGTGTTCTCGCTCTCTTTATCTCCCTCTTTATTCTCTCTCCTTCTTTCTTTAGGGGAGTCCGTATCTTGTTCAGGTGACTCATTCTATATTGCTTTGTTGGACCCGCAGGTGTTCAAAATGATCTTAGGTGACGGGAAGAGAAGGATAGGGAAGGACTGCACTTGCAAAGAAAAAAACCCAGAGAGAATTAAGATTTAAATATATTTTTTTCAAACAATATCACAATAATTGTCGAAATCCATTGTTTATGTTTTCATTTAATGTTTTTAATTCATAGGTTTTAACTCATAAAATATGTAATGTATTAATTTACAATGTAGATATTATGTGAGAGGAATAACTCTCGGATTAGAGCGAATAAGAGATAAGGAAGGAACATTGATAAAGCACTTAGTGTAAAGTCACCTCAAAATACCTGTCCGAGAGTTGAACCATGACCTTCAAGTCACCAGCAAACCATTATTCTATCGCCGAGCCCAAACGTGTTGTAAGAAGCGGTGATTTAAAAAAAACTGTTTTTTGTCGCGTAGTTTTGCCATAGTAAGAAGATTTTGTTAAAACTGTAAATGGGATATTTTCTCTCATGTGACCAACAATACACAGTTTATTTCTTTACTCACCTCACGTGGGAATATATTTTCGTTGGTATCTTGCCAATGAGTGTTCTCATAGCAGTTCACAGATATAATTTAAACAAAATCTGTTTGCCCTGGCAACACTCCACGACACAACACTGATACAAATAGTAAATATCTTCGTCAGCACCGCCTGGTATCAAACTACTGGCCGTTAGACTACTGGTCAGCCTAAACACGGTAGGGAAACAATATATATGAATACATGTGTGAAACTGTGCTTGTATTATTTTTTATAGCGTTGCATTTTACTACCCGTTCGGGCTGTACGCATATGCATTAATTACCCTAATGTGTGGTTAGATATCAAGTAGGTTTAATTTATAGGAAGTGTACTCACATTTGCCTGTAGGAAATATAGTTGAAAACCATTTAGTAAAAACCGCCTTCAGTAAGCCCATCCAGAGCTCGAACCCCAATCTCCCCATCATCACAGTCTAGTCTAATGCGAGACACCCAAAGCGGGTGAGTGTGTATATTTAAGTATAATAATTTAGATATGTATCATGGGAAACCAAAAAATACAATCGAAACAAACATAATATTCAGAATAATTATGTTTACCTATTTATCTTCACTAGGGTTTAAAATGATATCTAGATCTAGCTGTTTGAAGGGCGTTGCTTACCTGTGACGTAACGACAGGTAAATATAGGGTTTCCCATGTTAATGCATTTATGTTTTTTCCACGATTTTTAAAGATATAATATTGAAATCTAAACCATACATTCTTAAATATTCTAAAAAATAATCTTACAATGTCACATATTTTATTTTTATTTTGGCGTAATTTTTTTGTAAGCATTATTTTTTATATATCATCTGCAACCTAGGCTATTTGCCTTGGTCACGAAATTGTCCTGTATAAGTCGTCCTGTGAGTATGTGGATTAAAATGGTCCGCGGAAGCATATGTCTATCTATAATATGAAACAATAAAAAGGTAATAATCAAAAGCAAGTTAATGTTTTCAAGGCGCAAATAGTACTATAGAGTATAGTGAGTTTAGTGACTGTGTAAACTCGTCCGAGGAAAAGGAGAAGCGCTACCAGCAGATAAACATGAGACCTCGCAGGGTGAACTACTCATATATTTCCTTCTCTTTTCGTACATTAGTGTCTTTAGTGGGATACTGCTAAAGTGAGATGCAAACCACTTCACCAAATAAATTCGAAACCTCCAAGTTGGCAACATCGTGAACGGGAAGGAAAAATTGCGCGCGATTCGGAAGCGTCGAGACGCCCATTGCCTCTGTTTATAGCGATGCGTCCATGCATATTGTTGACCCTCACTTACCCCTCTCCCCCATTGAAAGCTGACGATGTGAGCGGCGCACATACGACCTCGTGGGTCACTATTCAGACCCGACAATGAGCTACCCCTCCCCTAGTTTTGTGAAAGCTTGCAGGAGGGGTAAAAAGGTCGAATATCTCTCATTATTGGCCAGAAGGGGAGGAGATGAAATGAAGGGTTGTGGTTTTTTTTTTTTTTAGGTTTAGTCGCTTCATCGGAAGGGTGCAAGTGATTTTGTGGCAACTTATTTGGTTCACGTCCAATACACCTACTANTTAGTCGCTTCATCGGAAGGGTGCAAGTGATTTTGTGGCAACTTATTTGGTTCACGTCCAATACACCTACTATTCTCATTCTGTCTCCCTAACTGTGTGTTTTAACGAGAAAGTATAATTTGAAGTGTGACATTATTTTGAAATCTGGTCTGAACATATTTTATAAATACTTATTAATTTTTGTCTATTATATATACTATATGCATTTAGCCTATATATACTCGTATAATAAGTAGTATATTTTTTATATATTTTATAACTATATACATATATTTTATAAATAAATAAAAATATTTTTTTTCTTACATAAAATGTATTGATTATGCTTCAAACTAACATTACTATAGATATAAATATATATGAGTTTATATATATTTATAAGCAAAGGCATATTTGTATGGACAGCATTTTTTTAAACATTCCCTACATTATTAACTTTTGTGAGTAACTTAGAAACTCATTGGAATTGGGAATTTACTAGAAATACGCGTAATATAATTCTTATTAATTTAATTCACTAACCGGTCTATCGTGTAGTGCAGCTGCCTACGAACCTAATGAGTCTAATTACTATTATATAATATTTATATCAGAGTTTACATAATTATTTCTAGAAAAAACCTGTGTACAGCCTTTTCATAACGTAGGCCTATTTAATTGTTTCGATAAAGTTTGTGTGCAAATAATTTTTAAAATGTTTATTTATTTTCAGACATTTCTTAACTAGCATTGTTGGGAATATATCTTTAAAAAAATGTATACACCACGTCTTACTATCCAACCATAATATATGGCTGTAATAATTATAGATTTTAGAGAAATATGTAAGTTGATTAAAAGTGGGGAGATATTTTGTGAAAAACACTTTCTATACACCATGCCGAGATTCAAACCTTTACCTTCTCGCAATTGGAAAACCAAACCAGATAAATTTGACGCCCTAGCCCACGTGTTCACCAAAATGGGGACACATCTAATTTTGACTAATTTATTTTCTATCATTAGAAAATGCTCTTTCCCCATACGTTTTATTTATTTAAACGTCTTTAATTATTACTCTGGCAAAGTTATGTGTAATAGTGTTAGACCTGCACTTATCCAGGTTATAAAAGCTATCAATAATTTTGAACGCATTCCCTGATTTTTTCCATTGTTTAATTACATTATTTCTACATGCTATTTAAGATCCCCATCGAAAGAAAGGTCATAATTTCAGTTCCAGCCGGATGCAACGAGGGTGATTTTCCTCATCTGATTGTTTTAACGAGTTTTTCTTCCTTCATCCACGTATTTTCTATCAACTATAGGCCTACTCTATTCAATTGATTAGCCCCTAACAAGCCTTGTGTACATATTATAAGAAAAATCCTTCTGTAATTTTGTTTTTCACCACTTTTAATTTAATATTTATGAGCAGTGCCCGGACTGAACCTAAAAATTATCATGCCATGACCTATAAAATGATTTCAAATATACCCAAAAAACCATTAAACAGTAAACAAATGTTTGAATTTAATGCGCAGGACTAAATAAATCACTCCATGTATAAATTTAAGCAAAATAATATACTCGTAAAACCAATGCCCTTAGCAACTAAACTCGTACATCCTACTAAATATAATATTTATTTACAATAATATCTGCTTCAGAAGAAATGTATACCCTTTTAAAACGCAACCCTATTTAGCTTAGTTGCAATGTTTCACCAGAAATGTATATTTTACAACCAGTTAAGCAAAAAAGGATACAAAAATGAAGTAAAACAATCAAATATCTTAAAATCCAGAATAGAAAAATATGACAGAGACAAAAAAAAATTCACAATCAGAGGATAACATGAACATAATTTATGTATACATTATCATTGTCTGTGATATACAAAATAAAATTTGACATGTCATCAAAATCTGGACTCTCTTTATATGAGTTTTTAGAGGTATTTGTGTGAGTTATGAACCTTTTCTACTGACAGCCACTATTACCGAGTGTGTCAACTACGTTAGGTGTCAAAGAATAAACTTTAATTACCTCTGAGAGACAATTTCAATGTTAAACAATCATCCGTGGCTTTAATTAATAATTAGTGCACTGTACCAGCCACTAGTGTATGTGGGTAAGTGTGTTTGTGCACTTTGTAATGTATTGATTTGGACTAATCTAAATTATGTAAAAAGTCATGGATGAAGGTAATTTTTCTTTAAAGTAATATAGGCAGAGTATCCTTTTAAGATTCATCCAT
>CABFVX010006256.1:0-41876 GCA_902151425.1 Timema shepardi
CAATCACCCTACCATTACACATTAGCGTAAGTGCGTATAACCCGAACGGGTAGTAAGACGCGGTGCTAATAATAATAATAAACAAACATACGACACCTTTACTCAGTCTCCAGCGGATCTTTCTACTGACCATGAGGTCATGGTTTAAATTCTTGGAATGGCCAAAAAATATATCATTGGTTAAATGTATATTTTTCCTTTCAAAGTGACTGGTTAATGATTTGGGTTTTAATGTTTGGTCTGTTCTTGTTATATATACCCGCCTCGGTAGCGTAGTTGGCTAACGTGCTAGTCGTGTTGAGCTCAACTGCTGAGGACGGGGAGACCTAGGTTCGAATCTCGGTCGGGTGAACTGGGGTGGTTTTTCCCTCAATGGTGTTCCACTCTCTCTCCACGAAAATGCGGGTCCACTTCCTCTAATTCAACATTCCCAATTCCTAATACATTAACGTAGTTAGTACTTAAAGCGTATAATCCGAACGGGTAGTAAGACGCGGTGCTAAGAATTATTATTATATATATATATATATATATATATATATATATTAGCTTAAAATTAATATATTATTATAATCAATAATCTAGAAAGGGAACGTTAAATACCGCTTATATGTATATATATTTAAATATATATCTATTATTTTAAGGGCAAACCCTTCATCAACCCTTCAACATTCCTTTGACCTTCTGTGAACTTAGGTGGTATGCTTAACAATTACATCCATATTGGTTGAAATAATCGCTTTCAAATAAGTAAAAATTCTCAAGATATTAATCTTATGACCACATCCACAAATACCTTTTTATCTGTGTTTTACTTACCATTAGGAATGATCACATAAAAATCATTGTACTTTTAGAAACGTGACCTTCTACCCGTTTGGTTTATACGCCTCTGTACTAATTACATTAATGTATTAGGGCAGAGGAAAGTTTAATTTATAGGAAGTGTATCCTCATTTGCGTGGAGGGAAAGTGGGAAACCATTTAAGGAAAACACCCCTCAGTTACCCCGACCAGGATTCAAGCAGCGATCTCCCCGTCATTGGCAGTCGAGTTTATTGCGAGTGTGACCAACATAGGCCATGCAGTCACCGAAGCGGATGAAACTATAAGGAGGAATGGTCAACCTCGGTGCTCTTGTGGTAAAGATCTTACCTTTGGACCCTATTTCCGTGAGTTCAAACACAGCCGGAATCAATAAATATTTATTTAGCGATAAAAACTCGTAGCACAACTTCCTTCGGAGGGGAAGTAAGGCCTTGAGTTCCATGTTGATTGTTGCTTGTAAGATAACCCTGGTTGGTATGTTAAAATACCTTTCACTACAAACTTCGCAAGCCTGTTCGCTCTCTCTCACATAAAAATCTTGTGTGCTGATATAATTAGTCAGTTTAGAAAGTGCACATTAAGAACCTCAAACAAATGAGAAAATAGTTAAAGGGAATGTTTCTATTACACTTGTATGTATGTAGAGTGGGAGACCTTTTAGCAATAAATGCGCTCAATGTACACACCCGGGACACGAGCCCCTACCTCCCCATCACCAACAAACTAAACTAGATGAACTCAACATGTAATCTAGAGCAGGGGTGAACAAACTGAAGCCCACCGGTGTGTTCAACCTGGCCCTCGGGATAATTAATGTAAATATGTTGCGTTGTGAAGCAGGCTTTTTTAAACACACAAAAAACTGGATTTTTTTTTATAAAACCATGCCAAATAAAAATTTCCAAATTTGTTGAATATCACTTAAAATTATATTGCAATGTTTATACTTTCATATTAATGTAAGATATGTTTTCAACAATAAAACTTAGGAAAAGTGATCTTAAAATAGAGTTACTGATGAGCATCTGTCTTATCTCTTGAGGATCACCTTCTCACAGCTTTACCCAGGATATGAAAAAATGTTGTAAGCTCATTCACAATTTAAATAATCTCACACCGACCATATACATCCTCTGAATGAACTTAAAAACATAAAACACTAAGATCCTTGAATGTTTTGCATATTTGTATTAATGATGTCAGTGTTTATCATTTTTTAATATTTTATTATTATTGTTATTTTGCACCGCGTCTTACTAGCCGTTTGGGTTATACGCTTTAAGTACTAATTACGGTAATGAATTAGGAATTGGGACGATTGAATTAGAGGAAGTGAACCCGCATTTACGTGGAGAGAGAGTGGAAAACAATTTAGGAAAAATCATTCCAAGTTCACCAGACCGAAATTCAAACCTCAAACTTCGGGTCCTCAGCAGTCGAGCTCAACACGATTAGCGCGTTAGTCAACTATACTACCGAGGCGGGTAATTTTAAAGTAATTTTGAAGATAAATCAATGAGTATAAAACTTTTTCCCACCATTATATTTTGATTTTTTTAATTTAATTTTTAATTTAATTAATTAATATCGGGGATGGATACAGGATATTAGAAAGACGTAAGCTCCAATTTTAGAAAGGAGCGGGGGTAAGGGGGATCTTGAATTATTAACAATGGGTGCTTCCGAGGTGCACAGGCAGTCATAATTGACTTCAGCCAGCCAACATGAACTTGGAGGCAGGTAAACAAACAACTCCCTCTCTTGGGAAATACCTCCCCTACCCGCTATTATTATTAATAACATGTACCTATGGTTAGGTTAGGTTAGGTTAGGTTAGACTGAAATTTTAATCACAGGAGATAAAAACAAAAAAAAAGTATTGCCTTAGCACAGAATGAGTATCTGGGTTTATCAATGATCTCTCTAGTTGGTTCTATCATTATTATTAATTATTATTTTGGTTTAGAGGCCCACCGACACATCGAGGTCATTAGGGCCTGTTTGGTTCTATCGCCACTCTGTTACGTGAATCACCGGTCACTCTTACGCTTTTCCTGTGTTTCTGTGTTATGTAAACAACCAGGGATTAGGTAGGGAGTCAGCCTAGCGTTAATGATCTCGGGTCCTTCGTCTGTGCACTTCAGCAACCCTCAGGTATGTCTAGGGCAGAGGCTTCATCAACCCTTGAACATTCCTTTGACCTTCTGTGAACTTAAGTGGTATCCTTAACAATTACCTCCAAAGTGGTTAAAATAATCGCTTTACAAGTAAGTAAAAATACTCAAGATATTAATCTTATGACCTCATCCACAAACAGTGGCGGCTCGTAGCTAAAATTAGTGGGGGTGCTTCTACATAACTTTTTTAGCCTTTGTTTTAAAATTGTGTAAAAATAAAAAAAACACGTTTAAAAGAAAATGTATTCAGGAACTTGATAAAATCTTAACAATTTTTTATTTTTTTTTACTTACTCTAACTTAAATTGTTAAAGTTCAAGCTTGATCTATTCATTTAAAAATGAAATCCATTCTTCTTGTTTTAATTTGCGCAAAAAGATCAATAATTTTCTCTTTGATCTCTGGATGACAATTGAGGAAATTTCTCTCAATTGAAAGTACTACAAGCGCATTTAGTCTTTCTGTAAAATAAAAGAACTGACAAAAAAAATAGCTGGAAGCAGAATAAAAATCTAACTCTACACTCTTTTACACTTTATCACATTCAAGAATATGGTACACGGTTTTTATATGGTACACGATTTTTAAGCACAGCACACACTGAGTAAAAAAAAAAACTTCCTTCCACCATCATGCCAAATCCGGCACTGCGAGAGCAACAGTCCTCTTTCTACCTGTCTGTCCCACCTTCCTCCCCACCCCCTAATATGTGCACATGCGCACAACAGTCAAACACCACATCTCTGGCACTGTGAAGCGCACAGTTCCATACAAAGATTTGTGTATATTTTTCATAAACTGGGGGATGGCTACTGAAGTACTGACATTAAGCTTAAGGAATATGTATTGTACTACAAAAATAAAGAAAGATTTAAAGAAAAAATGACTCTTTATATTAAATGTTGTCGAAAATATCAAGTGGAAATAGGGATTCTGCTGTTTCGCAGAGCCTAAACACGAGCCACCACTGACAACAAATACCTTAAGAACGAATCTCAAAGCAAATAAAACGTGAAATGAGATACAAAATTACGTTTAATGATAAAAAAAATTAGAGAGTTGTGATTTTCTGCATCCTTAATTTCTCAGCATAAAAGTTAAGAGCCATTTCACTAAAAAAGTATATTTAGAGTATAATCCATTCACGGTAGGAATTACTCTCTGAAAGGTCTTTTTTTCCTACTAAAGTCCTACAATATACTAGATTTCTGGTAGAGAAAAGGGCCTTTCAGAAAACAATTCCTCCGCTGAACAGACTTTAATTTGCCCTTTAATTGATAATAGTCTACTCTAGGAGAGCCTTTACTACTTTGGTGGCGACATCATCTATAGTGTCACAATTCTAATAGACTACACTCCAGATGATGGTGGATCGGGTTTACCGAGAATTGTTTATTATAAATGTTTCCCACTTTATCTACACAAATGCAGGTATATTTCCTTAAAAATTCAACCTTTATCATACTAGATATATTAGAAAAATTAATGCAAATTTGTATAACCAGAACGGGTTAAAACTAACGATCTTAAGTTTGTGTTATCAGTTTATATATCGCCGTTAAGGGTGTTCCAGTGTTTAAAAAAATGGACTACTAAGAATTTAATCTTAAGTGATCAATTATGAAAGAGTGGGGTGAAGTCAAATGTATTATTGTAGTACGAGAATTTCCTCTTTATGAAAATAAAAACCAATTGAAGGCATTTTATATTATTTCTTACATTTTTAACTTATTATAACGTGCACTTTATTGTCCCGACTATTTATATCAGAACATGGCTTACAAACTAACTTACTCCATAACATCACAACAAGACCCCCAGCTGTCAAATAATCACTGCGAGAGGAATATTCTAATTTTATCAATGATAATTTTATCGAACGTGCAAGGAATCGAAACAAATACTCTTGGTTTAGAATAAAACCAAATAAAACAACTATTATCAAATTATTTAAATAAATTATCTACTTCAGTATGCATAGTACATTGTTTAATGAAGACATATAAAACTAAAATACATTTTACTTCTTTCACTAAGAGTGAGGTCGAAGTTCCAAACTTATTCGAATAATTGAGAGAGGTTCTAATCCTACCTATAGATTAAAACGTTAAAACGCCCGTGTTTTAAATTATGATAAAATAATAGCTATCAACAAAATATATGTATTCCCATGGTTAATTTTGTGTTGGGTCCCCTCGGGGCCTGCCTTAAGGATTTATAGACCATGATCCCTTACTTTTTAAGTCACCTCTTTTTTGTAGATTACGTGTTTTTAAAACATTTTTTGTATCGATTTAAAAAAATTTAAATGGTTGATAAAATTAAATAGAATAACCTCGTGAATTTAGAAAAATGTGAGAATACAAAACAATATATAGTGTTCATTTGTTTTCTCTAGTTTTAAATACACGTTAAGCGTAAATCTTTGTTCTTACCAGTTACAGGATTTTTAAGGGTATCGAAGAGGTTAAAAAAATCGACTTCTTAAAAATTAACTACAACTGATCAATTATGAATGATAGATTGGAATGAAATAACCCCCCTTCACCCCACCCAGATCAAATGACCCCGGTGGAAGATAATATTGTTGGCATTCTGAGGTTTTTATTTTCAAAGCACGGGTGTATTATCATCTTTATAAATGAGTATCAAATTATCTATAAAAATTTAATCCAGTAAATATATTTTTAATATGGACTACATAAAACGTATTTTAAGTATCTGCAAATAATATCAATGAAAACTAAAATGTAGGCAGATATAACATTTTTCTGTAGCAGTGAAGTTGAGATTCAAATCTTGTTTAGAATCATTGGGGGACTTAAGTGGCGGGCTAGCCCTAGATTATTTTTTTAAATATACCTTGTGTTAAATCTAATGGACTAATTATTTTTTTATTAACAATCAGTAAATTTGAGCTTGATCATCTATTGGGGCCCCAATGGTCAGTTGAATACTTAGAAACAGGTGTCTCCTCTAGTATTTTATATTTTAATGTGACATATATTTTTAAGGTAAGTAAATAATTATTCACTATAAGGTTGGCCAAGCAAGGCTATATATTTCAGTCGTCTCTTTGACGATAGTTAATAGCAGCAGAGTGTAAGGATATATACATAATATAATACTGATATACACATTTTTTATAATGTAGGCCAAATTTAACTTTTATTTTGGATTTGCATTATGTGAACGTGAATATTGCATAATTATTTCTATAGACTATATAGCAAGGGTTGAGAACGTGTGGCTCCTAGACAGAAAAATGATGGCTCTTTTCATGAAATATAGTTCCTTAAATATACAAATATAAGCTGTTCTTATATAATTATGTTTTCCAAAATACTCTTCAAGGTGACATTAGTATAAATGACTCATTCATAGCTATTACTACTGTTACTGTTCGGTGAATAACATTGGACTCGGATCTTTAAAATCCTCTAAAATCAGTATTCGACATAAAAATAAGAATAAATTATACTCATACTTCCTTTTGGATCTAATTGCCTACCAAATTTCAGTTTCCTACTAGGCCTTTTGCTTTTTAAGATATTTTTAGCTGGATAAGGGATCTCAACTAACAATTATTATTATTATAGGAAGGATTCATAAAATAGACGATATATTGATCTATTTTTTATTTTATTATTTTATTTTTTTATTACATAGACAATTTTAACTAATTCTAGCAAAGACAACGTAGTGTAAAATAAATGGTACGGCACACCGCACAGAATTTCTGAACGGAATAATGTAAGAAGGCAAGATTGCCGTCAAGATTCATCAAAATTTCTGTTTTAAATTTTATATTTTTATTTTTAAAGAATTAATGTCCTCATTTGTATGTTTGGACCAATAAAAAAGATTAATATTAGGTCCACAAGGGTCAACACTTTGTATTAAAATTTCTATTTCCGGTTAAAATTTTAACATTTTATAGGTGTTGCACATCTTCCAGTCATCGCGATATGTTAGCATAGGTTTAACTTGTAAAAACTATAAAATTTAATTTTAAGGTATTTTAATCTTATAAATTTAACTAAATAATGTACTGAACTGCTTGCTGGTAGTGAATTAAAAGGGAGCGGCTATCCCTATTTTCACAAAAAAAGACAATATAAAGGTAGGTAGAAATTGGCTTCCTGACATCATTAACTCACAAAACATCTGTATATTTATATGGTACTTTATTAGTTTATGCATATTACGTGCTCTATCATGACATTCACTGTACTGGAAGTTATTCTTTATCTGAACTCTATCTTGCATATTCATATATCTATAGTCTTAAATACTTTTAAACATTAATCTTTTATTAATTTAATATAATTTTTTTAATGAGAATTATAATTATTTATGATTGTGTGATGTCTTTCTCATTAGGGTCAAAATTATCATTAATAGATTTTGATTCTTTCCTATTCTTTTTCCGCCTTGGCATCCAATATATATATTGTGGATCTCGTATTTTCAATTTTCGTTTCACCTGTAGCATACATGGCATAAGAAATCTCGCTAGTTTTGGTTGCATTATATTGTTCCGTAGATCCACATTTTTTGGAATACGCCCCACAAAAAAGTTTTTCTCTATGAGAACAAAAACAATCACAATATTCCCTTCCGGTAATATTTAGTTGACCTTGTTCCTGCTAATAATATTTATGATTTTTTTAAAGTGTAAGTACGCCCTTGTTTATCTCCAAACAATAATCTATATAGAAGCCATTACTTTTGTCAACTCATTCCTTTTGTTAGTTTGACTCGGTGGCGCCTTTTTAGCCATCTAAAATTAAACAAATATTTGTAAACGTTAGTGGTGATGGCAAATTTGTATCATTAAAAATGAAATTCGAAACCCAAAAGAAATAATTTGCCTTTAAGAGAACGACGTTTTATAGAGTGACCAAGTTGATCTACGTTACTAAAACGGACCAGTGAACCCTTCTACCAAAGACCTGTGAAAAGAAGAAAACATTTTACAGTACCGCAACTTAAACAATGACCCTCCTCTCTGTTACTAATGACATACAGGCCCTCTGTTCCCCATTACCTACTCCAAGCTGTCACTGGACAGACCGACAAAGAGATCATTTGTTGCTGCTTTTGGGTGAGTAAGGAGAAGGAAATGTTGAGAGAATGAGAATTTGGAGCATTCCGGTAGAAGAGGGTGGAGGGGGGAAAGGATACAGTAACACTAAAGTCCTGCAAGAGTTCGCTAAAGGATAGCCAAGGTGAACAGCTATTGCCCGCAAAAGTGTACTAAGAGAGGTAATGATTTAACGCTGTGGACAGCATGATTTTGAAAAGTAGGTATTAAAAAAACCTTCCTCGTAAAGGAAAAAATCAAGTACCTAACGGCTTTAAGCTTATTCACCAAATGTTTAAATACGTTTAAAAATTTTAAGCAAGTAAGATCAAAAGAAACTAAATTATTACAATGGGCTATATAAAAATGTAATTTTTAAATATAATAATAAATATTAAATATTTTATGAAGTAATAAGGCGATAATATTGTAATATTTACAAGATCATCTATAGCAAGTCATTATGACAATTACAAAATATCTGCTACTTAAAATTAATAGTTTTTGAGATACCTACTAATCTAATTCCTTTAATTAAAACGTTAATTTGATAAATTTAAAGAATATTAAAAATAAAATAAAATATTTTTTGAAATTATAACTCAGCCAGAATCTGTTATTTGAAGCCAACAGTTCAATTTCTGTAAAATGTTCCAAGACTTCAACACCCTTAACAGAGTATATTATTATAATTTAAAAATAATTATTTTACACAAAACTTGTTTCAGGCCAAGGCGCAGTCAGTACTTAGGAAGAGTCCTTATAAAAATCTTTGAAAATAAATGTTTTGGAAGGAGCATTATTTGTTAATTAATTACCCGCCTCAGTGGCCCAGTGGTCTACCGCGCTACTCTCGTGTTTGACAACACTGCTGAAGACGGGGTGATCAGGGTTCAAATCTGGTTGGCTGCACTGAGTGTGGTTTTATTAAATAGTTTTCCCATATCCTTCCAAGCAAATGCGTGTGTATTTCCTTGATATTAAACCTTCCTCTTACCAAAACCCTTAGTATAATTAGTACATAGCCCGAACGGGTAGTAATATGATGTGCTAAAATAAATAAATAATGTTAATTTGTTACTTTAAATTAATATATAACCTTGTTGTATTTCTTAAATAAATAATGTTAAAATGATTTTTTTTTAAATTCCAATCACATTGTTTTATAAAGTAGAATACATAAAAGTCACACCGATTCGACGTCCATTTCAAGACATACTACCTAACTAAATTGTGATTTATCCGAGGAATGAGACGGGCTTTTAAGTAACACTTTTATATATATATAATATATATATATATATATATATATAGAGAGAGAGAGAGAGAGAGAGAGAGAGAGAGAGAGAGAGAGAGAGAGAGTGGAATATGTGATTGAGATGATTCTATTCTTAAGTACTCGTCGAAATAAATTCATGTGCTAACTCTTCATTTTTCAACCCTGAACCAAGTTCGCAGACTGTAGGAAATGTTTTTACGACCCGTGACTTTACAATCCCTAAGAGATAGCAGTAAAATTAAATGGGTCATAAATGAGTGAAGAATAAATTGAAGCTGGCTATAGTTGATATTCGAGGATTTATTTAAATCATAGTTAAGACTTGATGATAACTAAATTTATAGCTACCATTTTATTTTAAACGCAGAACTTGTGGTTTTGATTTTTTTTCTTATTTTTAGCAGCATGTTTACTACCTAATCCAGTTATACGCCTTTTTAATAATTACTCTTGATGGTTATGGGTGAGAACGGTTGAGTTTAGAGGAAATGTATCAAAATTTCCACGGAGAAAAATTATTAAATCTTTAGCATTTCTATAAATATATCACAAATGATCTGCTCTATTCTAAATAACCAGAATATTCAAGAAACATAGAAAAACAAACTCTCATAAACTTAAAATAATTATAGAATTCAATGTAGAACAGATTTTTAAATTTGAAGTTTAATATAAAGTCCAAATATAACAGTATGAAATACATTAAAACCTTGGATTAAGTAGAAATTAGAATGGATTGAGAAATTAGGGAACTTCACTATATTTCCATCAAAATATGAAAGAGTTAAAAACAACAAATAATATAATTCACATATATATATATATATATATATATATACATATAGATACATATATATGAACTTTATACATATATATGAACTTTATATATATATACATGAACTTTATATTAAACTCCAATTTACAAAATTTGTTCTACATTGAATTCTATTATTATATTTAGAAGTTGTTCCTTACTACATTTCACTATGTTTTTCAAAAATCTTATAAACTTATTTAAAAATGTAATGTCGAGTATTAACGTTAATATATATTATAGTCAAGTTAAGTAACTTTTTTTAATATTCAGATATTAATTTATTGTTAGATGGATCGTAATACAGCCGGAAATGTATATGTAACTTCCTTGATACTGGAAAGTATTAAAAATGTTTTTCAATATAATTTTAATGGGAATATGCTTTCAAAAAGGGACCAGTATTGTTGGGAAGAAAAATATAAATAAAATAAATTCGAGATAATCTTTTTAAAATGTAAATATGGAAAGGGGAGGGGCGTAGTTTTATGTTTATAAAGCAAGGCAGTAAACAAGAAAAAAGAGCATATAATTTTTTGTTCCTTAGGTCCTGAACAATAATATGTACAGTTATAAAATTGTTAAGCAGGAAATGCTAAAAAGAATACTATTATCACATTTTATTGCACATTTAGACAAATAGTAAAGGTTTAATACTATTTTATTAGCTATTGAAAAGTCTGGTGTAATAACATATATTAAAACGAATGCATATTTTTCTCTAATAAAATTATATATTTATAATTTTAGTATTTGATCGCTTAAAGTAATTATAGTAAGACCAAGGTTTTTTTTCCAAAATTTTAAGTTGACATTAATGATTAATTTTGTGATAGTGTCAAACAAATGTATGACTATTACTCGCACTTTAGAGCTACATATCCACTTTTAACAATCAATTATGTTTAATTTCTTGTGTTGCATCCAATAAACCTTTATATTAACATTATTTGTACAACATAGCTGTTATAAATAAAAAATACATGCTTTTTATCGTATTTAACCGACTACAGTCCTTAAATTATAGAATTATATAATTGAAATTTAATAAATATATATAATTGTTAATGTATGTATGACAAATGTATGACTATTACTCGCACTTTAGAGCTACATATCCACTTTTAACAATCAATTATGTTTAATTTCTTGTGTTGCATCCAATAAACCTTTATATTATCATTATTTGTACAACATAGCTGTTGTACATAAAAATACATGCTTTTTATCGTATTTAACCGACTACAGTCCTTAAATTATATAATTGAAATTTAATAAATATATATAATGGTTAATTACAGTGAACACATTCTAGCAGTCCAAATTTATTATTATATTTAACATTTTATATAATATGTATTAAATACATAATTTTATATTTATGGGTATTATTATATTTAATTTTGGGCTATTAAAAAAGTTCATTTTATATTTAATATATTATAAACATATTTAAGTCATTAATAATAGCATTGTGAAATTATTTTGGTTATTCTTCCCCCATATATCCTTATTTTCTAAACATTTATTTCTTCTTATGAAGAATTAAGTATTTCACCCCTAGCCTTTTCCTGCACATAGATTTTAAAGTTAAAATCCGTTATTATTGCAAAAACGCTTGGATAAAATAAATGCCATATTTTATTATAAGACAAGCAAGAAGTAGTGAGAACAAATATAAGTCTTTTTAATTACAGTTAACAATTTTATAAATGTACACTACACACTTAACTGATGTAGGTAAAGGCCTAGGTGTGTTAAAATTCAATCTGATCACTCACTGATTTTACTAAACTCATGGTTGTGAGCTTAACCAAATTAACACTAACTGGTAGTATTGTAGCATTTTACAAACGGATTTGTGAGTTTACATTTAGTACACCTATATGTCGTGTTCCAGCAAAACGAGAAAGGAGTTCGTGAAAAAGTGTTTAGCTTACAATGTTTTTCTAGTAACCTCACGTTGGTAAAAATATTATACCAGGACAAATTTTTATGTGCTATAAATACCCTTTCTAATAAAATGCTTTCCAACCATATACATATAAGTGTATATAATATTTTAGTTAAATTATTATATCAATAGCTTTTGTTAATTATTTGTAAGTGTGATTTTGTCTGAAATGTACAGTACCTCCAATTGTCTGTCTAAATTATATTACAAAATTAAAATACTATCTACTCCACATATTTTGATACCCTTTAACTAGAAATATGTATAATATTATATCTATAATTTAATATTTGGCTGGTAGACGATTAAAACTGATAATTTGTGTTTTGAGGGAAATTGAAGTAATCTATGTATTAAGTTTTAATGATAATTACTTTAATTGGATATGAATGATAAAGGCAGTATTTTAGACTTTATCTACCCGTATTTAATGAAAAAAAGAGTAGGAAAACCATTTAGAAAAAATCATCAGTATACCAAACCGGGAATCTAACCCTAATCTCCCCATCATCAGTAGGCAAGTTCAGCACGAGAGTGATGCCTGAGGGCTTAGACCATTTGGCCACTGCAACGGATAAATAGAGTGTTACACAATCACATCAATAATAAATAAATTAAACGTAAAAAATAATAAAACATTCAACCTTATGAAAAGAAATACACTGCACCAAAATTTAAACGGTGAATCATTCAAAATCCTGGTGGAGAACGTATAAAAGTCCTCTTGCTCCGTAATCGGTCTCCCTTGCCTCTTACACCTCACCCAACTAAGTGTCGTCAAGCTTGAATTTAATCAAAAAGGACGGAGTGTTTGCCAAGATCCACAGAATCGGTTCTTCAATATTTCAATCATCATCCCATTCAAAATCCAATAGAGCTCGTTATCGAATGATAATATATTTTATTTTCCTAACATGGTCCTTGTCAAATAGGTCACACAGCATTAACGGTAAATTTAACTTCAAACTCGTTCGTTAAACCTACATGATTCTTACGCTGAACGATGATATCTGCATCCTTAAATATAGGGCCTAAATGATAGTATTATTTAGTCTGGTTTACCAATGACGGGAAGGACAAGGTCAGAGAGCCTGATGGGTTTGCTAAAAGGGATTTTTTTTCGAAATGTTTTCCCATTCTTCCTTCACACAAATGCAGAACCATTTACTCTAAATAATCCCTACAAATACCTATCACATTAATGTAATTAATAAATATGCCTAGAATTTAAAAGGGTACCATGTAAAACATATAACTTGCCTAGGGTAACCCTTTTTCGAATTCAGACACTGTTTGAATTGTATGTGTATTGACTCGTTTTACTTATCACACCAATATTTCTGAGGATACCGTACTCGATCTAAATATGAAAATAAGTTTATCACTTTAGGCAGAAAATTTTATAAATTACAAACAAAAAATTATTGTTTTTAATTTTGTGAACACTCAGATAATTATTATTGCTTTCTTATGGATATTGAAAATATCTATCAAATAATATAAGATAGTATGTACCAACCCTTTTATATGCTTTAGGCTAAGTTAACTCCCTAACCACGTGGCAATAAAGTCATCAGTATAGAGAGGACTAACTAAATAGCTTTTATTTAGAAGTATAACAGTTTATTAAAAACATAAAACACTTGAAACAATTTTATTATTATATTTTAATAAACATACATTTAGAGAAAATAAACGCTATTAATACGTTGCGTATTTTAAGTAAAAGTTTAAAACAAATATTTTAAATTAACATCAGAAAAAGGGAAAACTCCTCTAAATAATCTGGTGAAAGTATTATAGGTACATAACATTTTACATTTACATAGGAAGGTTCTTTCTCAAAATACAAACATATCTTTTGCTGCCGAAACTTTATTATATATGTATGTATATATATGTATATATATATATATATATATAATAAAGTTTCGGAAGCAAAATATATGTTTGTATTATATATATATATATATATATATAATACAAACATATATTAGATAATATATATATATATATTATCTAATATATATTGGCTGACTTGTAGGAAAGAAGAACATTCTGGGAGATGAAGAAGAAGGAAAATGGCAGAGCGCATTTGTTGTCTAAGTTCACTGATAAATGGAATGAACTTACCGTATGACAGAACACCTAATAATAATATATAATTATACAGTTTTAAAGCCTATAAATTACACTACCAGAAGTCACAGCTGCAAATACATTACTTAAAGTATAAATACGTGAAAAAAATCTAGTAAATTTTACAGCCGTAGCATAAGGTTCTTCCAATAAAAAGACTTATCTTAAAAGTTATTTATTTCAACTCTAGTTTTATTTGAGTAACTTAACGTAGTCTCATCACACACTGTAGATAAAATGAACTCTATCCGGCACTGAACACCAGGTGAGAATTAGCCCTCTCTACCTTCCAACCCCTCTTTTGGAAAACTCATAGCTTAGGTAAGTAATACACCTTACACAACTTGAACCAGTCGTCACGTGGGGTGGTGCCACGTGGAGTTTTAATTAGAAAACCAATAGAGGTTAGATAATTAAAACAATTTTGTCACATGTAAGCAAACACAACCAAATTCTAACTACATAAAACACAATATGATCATATTTTATACCAACTGTTCATACTGTATGCATATATGATAGTTAATATTATTAGCGCCATGTCATACTACCCGTTCGGTTTACACACACTTACGTTAATGTGTAATGGTCGGGTGATTGTGCGATGAAATGGAAGATCTACAGTTTAACGTGGAATCCGGACCACGGTGGAGGCCTGACATTACACACATTCACAAGTTGTGATTAATACACGTCTTGTCAGAGATGAAGGAAAGGTTTGGCAATCAGATAAGTTTGTGCCGGGGGCGGTGGAATGAACCCCGGACCCTAGCAAAGAAGTTTGATGGCTCTGAACTTTCTTTCGAGTAACTAAAGGCTAGTTAGGTAGGTAGTTATCTTGTTATTTGTAATTTATATTGTACATATGGAGAGAGAGAGATAAAGAGAGAAAGGAGAATGGCAAAGCACGAGAGAGAATTCTCGAAGGGACAAATAAGTACTGCTCCACATCATTTTTAGAATCACCCAAAAGTATATATATCTTGGGAAAGTAGCACTCCAAATAAATTGTGGAAGAGTTTAAATTTCAAAACATTCCCAGTTCAAGAACTACTTCACATAGATTTTAGGGATGTAAAATTTTCAAATATTTCTTGAAGAGATTCTTGTGGCCTTTCTTTGGCTTGGTGAGACTAACAACTCAAAAGTAATTTTCTTTCTGGACTACCACTCCACATTCCACTTATCCCTTTCAATAACCCGCTTTCTCCCCCCACACAAATACTAATAAAACAAAAACAGATATTTCCAACTTAATTTTAAATACGCGTTGAGAAAAAGTAGAAAAGGCTGAGAGAAAATTGTTGAAATATGGAATGGTCATAATAACTTCCCTTAATAAAATTAGTTCTCTTTGTTTTTAGGTTCAATGGTTATGAACGATAACGCTGTCCCTATCTGATAAATATTCATAGTTTTTAACATGCTCTTTTTTAAAACCAGGATGTCAATTAGAAATTCTCGTTGGTCGATTTTCTCCTCATGATTGAACGGTTTTACTTTTTTACAATAAATCTTTAATGCGTAAGTAAGTAAAATAAATAGTTTCAATTTTAGTTATCGTATCTTTTTACTGGCTTTGTTGGTGACACGTGGACTAGTGCGGGAATAATATCTAGTCAGGCTTCTTGGTGATGGAAAGGTCCGGATTATAATCTCGACTGGGCTTATACAAAAGTAATTAATCTAAATGGTTTCCCACTACCCTAACCCCACAAAAATGTGGGTACTGTCCATATATTATAAAATTTTATCTTCATTATCTCTAGCCTATTAGCATGGTTAAATGCGGATAGCCCTTATGGATAGTAAAACGTGAAAAATAATATTTTTTTTACAAAATTATGGCAGTTATAGATTTTTTCTCTCGCGAAATAGTTAAGAATATATCTAAGGGTATTAAAAATGTTTAGAAATCTCACTGCTATAATTAACACTTATATTAATAGTGCTAAGTGGTTTAATTATTACAGTAAAAAATCATATCAATTTCTTGAAAATCAAATGAAATATTTGCCTTATTGCCTAGACATGGTTTACTAAACAATAGTAGATTTTATAAATAGATTGCCATAATCAATTTGTTCTAAGTAAAGTTACATATATAGGCAATGTTAGTTATGAAAATCATCTGACTTCACTGTCGCGTCCTACATTTAGTTATATTTATAGACTTAAGTGATAAGAATGGGGTAAAATGGGGAAAGTATTATTTGTTGACTAACCAAAAGATAGCTTATATACAATTTCTATATGTAAATTTCCTAATATTATTAAGATATATATTCGGTTAAATCCTATTTCTTTTTATTTTAGGCTTTCAGCTTGCTAAATAAAATATTTATTGTGGTTAATTTATTTATGATTGCCATTTATATAAAATAAATAAAATAAAGAAACATTACATGTTTTATATCCACAAGCCTTTAAGATGGAGATTGTGTCGTATCACATAGATTAAAATTAAAAATTTCGGCACTGGGATTTATAAGGGGAACTTATAAAAGATCTATTATGAATACATTATAATAATAAGTAAGATTTTTGAGGATTGGTACTAAGAGTTTCTGTTGTTTCATTTATACTTGGGCCATTAATATAATGATATTTTATTTCATCTTCAGCTAACAACCCCTATTCTTCTTGATGTAACGTATTAGATTAATTCCATCACTTACACACAATGAAGCCCTCTAATAGGTTAAACACTAATACTGCCAGAGCTAATAAGTTCTAATAATGTGTGGCAGTTATAGAATCACTGCAACATCACAAGCGGTAGACGCCCAATTCTCATCAAAAAAGCCCCAGCGAACGAGGCAACTTGGCTTCGAAGACCAACATACAAAACATCTAGCACCTAGGCCGGACGACGAGTAAATGAGAAAGGCTTCATTTGGGGTATTCCCAACAGCCGTCAACCAGCGCTAGTGGTCGGGTGGCGTCATCATTGAATATTACCACCCCTCTTTGTACTTGGAGCTAACCTTGACCAATTTTATCAGACCCTCTGGTATAAAAAGGCCTTTCCTCGTTTCACGTTTTTATATTCCATTGTAACCACTCGTCGGAGGAACCGCTAAGACTACGCACTGAAGACCACGATTGTTGAGGTGTCTGTTTCACCTCCTCGCCGCAGAACAAGCTACGATGGATTTAATAAGTATTGAGGGATGTTGTAATCTTTATTGAGCTTTGAGCTCTATTATTCTGTCCATATTACGTAGTTGTTGAATGTCAGTACTACTGACCTGTTTCCCTATGTCCTTAACACATAGTTTATTATGGTGAGCTTTGATATATTTTGTTCTATATCAATTTGACTTAGATTTTGTATTTCAGTATTATTGAAGATTTTCACTATGCCCTTTAGGCATAGTTTATAGCTTTATGCATTATCTTTCTATGTCTATTAAGCTTAGTCACAAATACTAAGGTCAAGATTAGACTCCTTAGACTATATAACCATGCTGTGGCTAGTTTAAAGAATAGAATTAAATAATGGAAGATACCAGGCTATCTATTTCTTTGTTTCACGAGATAACTGGGTATGTATCCGACACTTGTCTCTGATGTGTCTGTGTATTGATATGTGGCGCGCAGCTTGTGGAAGTGCTACATGTCCATAGTAGTGGCCCATGAGGTTTTGGCTGTTGTGTACGGCCCCCTTGTGACACCTTTAGCGTTAGTCGATAAATGACCACTATTTTGTCTAGTATTATTGTCCCCTTTAAGGTTAACAGAATAAATATATGCTATTGATTACTCAGGCAGAACTGACTAGGAATTGTCTGGCCATAATATCTGTAGCGTCTAGATTCCTGGTAGTTCGCCAATGTAAAATAATAATTTCTCTTCTAGGAGCTTATAACATTCTAATGTCTAACTCTCTAAGGGGCTTACCCAAGCTAGCTAGCTCAAGTTAATTACCACCCTTGTAGCTCCTTAAACTGCCACTATATTTATGTGGCCTAGTTCTTTATATTTGAAATTATGTGTTGTAGTTGGAAGCCTCACAGTAAGCTGACTGGAGTAGAATTATCTATGATTATTTTATAATTTGATTTGATTATCGCCACTTAATTATATTGACTTAGAGTTGCTCCCTTTCATACTATTTTAAGACTTAGTAACTGTCCTGCCTTAACAAGCTACAAGCTTTTTTTAATAACACCAATAACCAATATGTGTGGGTTATAGAGTGTACCTGGGTACTTAACATCTGATGCTCCTTTCTCAAGCTAATTATATCACCGTAACCGATTATATTCTCATGTTTAAACAATGGATGGTTTGAATAATTCTACCTATAGTTCTATGTAATTCCTTTTGACATGCTTGAATATTAATAAACTGATTTTATAAACTTTTAAATTATTCTTATACTTTGTTCCTTCCAATCAACATTATAATAAGTTCACAAATGTTGTATTGATAAGAAATCGAGAAATACATTCCTCCATCATATCATAAAGTAAATTGTAATTTGGGGTTGTAAAGATAATAATAAATATTTCAACTTAAGATTTAGAGATCCTCCCCTAAATAATACCACCATGTCACTTTGATTTATTATAAATAATTTTTAATGTTTAAACAATGACAAACACTACAATTATATTGATAAGTATTTTGCTGTTACACATGAAACATTAGGGTCTCCTTGACCTAAAAAATGTGATTGTTAAATTAATGGAAATAATAGTTTAGATATCGTAAGACTATTGACAATTCTAATATTTACAATTATTTATTTGACACTCAATAACTTTGTCAATTTTTTAAATATTAATTTTCCTCCTCACAGTCGTATGTTTAAATAAATCCCTTACCTGTAGGGTACTGGGTGGATGTCAACCAAATTTGTCCATGATTATGCGAGTTCCTTGGGGTGAAACTGTAATAAGTAAGAATCAAATAGCCAAATCTATTATTTATGCTTTTAGAGAGGATTAATCCGTCTAGATATAATATTATGAAAATTGAAAAATGACACCTGGATACGGGAATCGAACCACGGGTACTGGGTACCGAGTTCGATTCCCGTTTCCAGGTGTAGTTATTCAATTTTTAGAATGTAATAAATAGGTCACAACAGCTACGACAGTCGTAGTTTGTATTTAATTATGTGCCTACACTTTAAGAAAAAACATAAGTTTATTTGTAACAATTTATAAAAATTCATATTTATATTAAATTACAACTGGTGACAAAATTATTTAGGCTTATAAATGATTGATTTTTTAAATGATTGAATATTATTTTTTATCTCAGTATTCAATTTTTAGCATAGAATTATATTGCTCCAAGACCTTATAAATATATATATATATATACTTTTAGCACGGTTTTTTACTATAGTTTGGATTACACGTCTATTTATTATCTACGCTAATGGGCTAAAGAAACGTAAGGACACATTTGGAGGAAATACGCCCACATTTTTATTGACGGAGATTTAAAAACTTTTTTTTTTTAAGCCTCTGTACACACTACTGGAATTCCAACACCGATCTCCTCCTCATTGGCAGTCTGGTCTATTACAAGAGTGATGCCTTAGACCATCAGTTAGACCCACGGCCCACCATCTGATTTTATATTGCATATACATTCAAAAAGGTTCGCATAGGCTCTGCGATATCAGAAAGGTGGCTGACCCCTGTCTTAGACAAAATATGTTCTTTAAATAATTTATAGGTTTGTATTCGTAGCCAGATTTTATTTCTGGTACTAGAGTGGTCTGTGCTTTAATCAGGTGTTATGTCTTAAGTGAATTTAGTTGTGCTCGCACTGGTGGTCACATAGTCTAATATTAGTGTGTCCAACACTACATGAATCTACAAACAGAACTTCATTATGCTACCATATATATAATATAGTCCACTTCGGTGATCACATGGTCTAACTCTCCACTCTCATAATAGAATTGACTACTATTGTTATTATTATTATTATTATTATTATTATTATTATTAGCACCGCGTCTTACTACCCGTTCGGGTTATACGCACCTACGCTAATGTGTAATGGTAGGGTGATTGTGAGATGAAATGAAGGACCTACAGCTTAACGTGGAATACGAACCACGGTGGAGACCTGGCACTCCTCACATTCACAAGATGTCTTGTCAGAGGGGAAGGAAGGGTTTGGTAATCAGATAAATCTTTGCCGGGACCAAGGATTGAACCCCGGCGAGTTGACTACTGATTATGGGGAGATCGAGGTTCAAATCTCAATCGGGTCTACTGAGAGTTGTTTTTACAAAATATTTATCCACTTTCCCTTAACATAAATGCAGGTGCACCTCCTTTAAACATAACCTTCCTTATCCCTAGAACCATTATCGTATTTAATACATAAGCGTGTATCTTGAATGGGTAGTAAGACGAGGTTTAAAAATAAAATGTTTATAATATATATTTATAAACTAAAATATAATCTTAAAATCATGTAAAGTATTATGATGATATCTAGTTTCGTTGACTTCAGTCGAAGCATTAGCCTGTCGGTTAAGTTAGTCGATTAACTATCGTGTATTTTGACGGCTTATCGAAGCTTTTCCACACCTGCGCAAACTAAGATAACGACGAGTCAAGAAGTTACATATTACGTGTCATTAGAGACTCATTTTTTAGTCCCTCCTAACTAAAATATACTCTACAATGTGTTGAATTTTATAAATCACCCTTTTTATTATTAGAAAACTTCGTGAAATAAATTAGTCTCTTACACGATTTCCTGATTTATTATGGCTTATTTTCCATTAATTATAATTAGATAATTTATATCGCTCTGACCTGCTTTTGTGGCCACAAATGCTAAAGCGTCATTCTCTCAATATAGTAGACTACCAATGACAGAAAGATTGGAGATCGAATCTTGATCGGGTGTATTTGTAATGTCTTTCCCTAAATGGCTTTCCACTATAAATACACGCAAATGCAGGTACGCTTCCTTTAAATTCAGCCTTCCTTTATTTTGGCCTTAGGCACTTGATGAACTAGTGTAAATTTATGGGGACGCCTTATTGATTATTAATGTTTCTCACATTAAATTATAGTCTAATTTCATATTAATTGAATAATATGTTTGTATTAAAGTCTCTAGTCTATTTTTATATTGGTGGGAAAATATGTATATATTGAAGTATTATACTTTAAATTGTAGTCTTTTTTCATACTGGTGGAATAATATATTTATATTAAAGTCTTCTACTTTAAATTGTAGTCTATTTTCATATTGATTGAATAATATTTTTATATTAAAGTCTCTCACTTTAAACTCTAGTCTATTTTCATATTAATGGAACATTATGTTTAAATTAACGTATCCTACTAGGAACATTCTAGTCATTTTGGTATCTTAAAAAAGATTATGTTCAACCACAAAGTCTTCAACTTAACTCGCTTCAAGCAATATTACTGCATTTATAATTTTTATTGTGAATCATCCATTTCTCATATTACAAAAAATATATATAATATTATTCTCTGGTAACTCCTTGACTGTAGTTTTTCGCGCTTCCATGCAAGTAATGGTATTTACAGTTCAAGCTATACGCTTACATACTAATTACGCTAATGGTCTTAAGAAGTTTATATTTATAGGAAGTGTACCCACATTTGCGTGGGGGAGAGTGGAAAACTATTTTGGATAAACCTCCTTCAGTACACCCAACTGAGATTTAAACCTTGATCTCTTCGTAATTAGCAGTCTAGTCTACTGCGAGAGTAGCACGTTAGACCGTGTGGACACCGAAGTGAATGACATAGACTTGGCAAACAAACAAATGGTAAAAATATTTATAAAATTTGTGGATGCAGCCTTAAACACCTTACTGTCATCATGTGTTGTCTATTCTTTAGTTATCTTAGTGTTGTTTAGTTCTAATTAATTGAAGTCATTACACACAATCAAATCTGCACAGATGATCCCAAAGCCAAAACTGTCAGTCACAAAATATACGAGAATAGTAATAATAATAATAATAAGGCTATCAAGGTTTAAACTTCAAATGGGTGCATGTGCATTGGAGGTAGTTTCTTCACATATGATGTACACCCTCACAAAGATTATGTGGTTGAACCATGTCTAAGCTACCCTTCTAGTAACAACCCCTTGGATTAAGTTGTTAATACTTCCGGGGATAAATGTTCCATTAAAATGATATAATGCCCTTCTATTCTAACTTTCATCAACTAATAGTTCCTACTTCTTGTTTTTTTTGTATCCAGAGTAAAAACTAATAAAAACACATCCATTGCCAAAAAATTTTTTGTATGACAAATGGCTTTCTTCCTTCATAAGTCAGGTTGTCTCAAGCTATATCCTGGTAGAGTTCAATAAAGATGTATCGGTAGAAAGATTTTGTTGTTGTTGTTGTAAAAATGAATCCTTTGAAATATATTAATCTTATTTTTTAGAAAAGATTTGATTTAATATCAAAATACCCACTTCAGTGGACGCAATGTCTAACGCGTTACTCTCGCAGTAGACTAGACTGCTTATGATGATGAGATCGAGATTCAATAATCGGTCAGGGGTTTTTCAAAGATTGTTTTCTACTTAGTCTCCACGCAAATGCAGGTACACTTCCTCTAAGTATAACCTTCCCAATCCATAGAACCATTAGCGTAATTATTACAGAAGTGTATAACCCAAACGGGTAGTATTACGTGGTGCTAAAATACATATATGAATATTTTTAAATTTATGAAAAATCAAAGTTTCATTATAAATTGATAATATAAATTTGTTTTTATTCAGACTAAAACCCGTCGTTCCCTTATTAATATATATCGTATTTTATTTGTAGGAAACAATTAAGTCTACTTTTAATAAATAATAACCTAACTAATAACCTACTGAATATTTGGTAGACACTGAAAATGAACTTAATTTGACAAATAAATAGAAAGTGTTTCCTCTTGTTTAAGATGGGTATGAAAAGTGGAGTGATCTTAAGTCAATATCTTACAATTTGTATAGCAATTTTTTTTATTGAATAAAATATCACGCCCCTGTGCAAGGTGTTCGGAAACTTATATCCCAAACTACACATATAGTTTGTTTGAACCAAAAGTAAAACACAATCTCTATACGCTTACATCCGGAAAACTATGCTAATAATTTTACTTTTAAATTACGTCCAAAATTTTGGCGCATAGCGCTGGTATAGCAAAGCTGTTAGAGCATGTATGTACAACAGGTTGCATAGGATCTAGGCACACAGCACCACACACTTCAATATCTTGGAGCATGGCAGCAGAACATACGACAATAAAAAGTAAACAACACACCAGTCCAGCTATAAATGTGAATCCGTTCCGAGGGTCATCATTAACGTTCCTACATCACAGAATGTGCTTGCCATTATCACATGTACAGTGCCGCACGCCTAGTTCCTATGCAACTTATTGTACAAGCAGGCTTGAACAACTTTGCTATCTCAGTGCTACGCGGCGAAACTTAGAACCAGATTTAATGGTATGAGCATAGGTTTCTGGATGAGAGTGTATAGGCACTTTAATTACTTTTTGTTCAAACAAGCTCTATGTGCAGTATGGCTACAAGTTTTCGAGCATCCTGTACATGATTGGGCTTGTTTCCTCATATAATAATCCTAAGGGTTTTAATATTTATCATAAGAATGGCGGGTTTGGATATAAACTTTTCAAATAAAAATAAAATGTCCTAATCAAATTCCAAGATGCCTATTACATTTGATAACAATCTTTTTTTTATTTGAAGTATTTAACATGCACTTTGAATCGATTGATTATAAAGACGAGATGGTGGCCTGTTGGTCTAGGGATAAGGTTTCGGACTTCTGTGCTGGGGTTCAATACTCGGTACCGGCAGAGATTTATTTGATTACCAAACCCTTTCTTAACCTCTGAAAAGACGTGTATTAATCACAACTTGTGAATGTAAGTAATGCCAGGCCTCCACCGTGGTTCGGATTCCACGTTAAACTGTATGTCCTCCATTTCATCTAACAATCACCCTACCATTACACATTAGCGCAAGTGCGTATAACCCGAACGGGTAGTAAGACGCGGTGATAATGATAATGATTATAAAGACAAACGACTTATACAAATAGACCCCATGTTGTGAGCCCGCAAGCGAGTCACACCGACCACCGCCACCGTTAGCGATGATGGCGCTAACATTCGTGGTTTGACGGTGTCATGTAGTTAACACAGCGAGTCCTCCAGCTATTAATCTCAGTATTCTCAACAGAAGCTATTATTTCTTTATTAATTATCTCATTACTCTGAGCTCGACACAGTTTCAAACACTCTGTTTTATAGATAAACGAAGCTCTGTGAATCTAGCTCGGTGCCTCTGGATGCGTAACCGGAAACTATGTAACCAGTAGACAAGAAGTGATATATAAATTATTTTAAATCTAGAATAGAAACAACACTCAGCTCCCGGATGTTAATTTTGGTTAGATACAAGTGTATAGTCTTAAGGACTCTAAAGAGAAATATAGTGTTCGTGGAGAATAGTAACCATTTGGGCTAAATCCTTATTACATCTGGAGCTCAAGGCTCCTATATCGAAGCTATACCATATGGATATAGAAAAAAACATAGTCTCTTGGACAACTATAACAAGTCTGAGGGACTTAAGCAACATTAGAGTTACTGTGACTACACCAACAGAGTCGGAAGAACACAAAACCAAACCAAATTCTCATAAGAAAAATGTCAGAAGGGCTTATTAAACATTTTCTAGTCTTTAAACTAAACCAATACGTCAGATGTACTTATTAACGTCGCCTCTATACTTATGAAATCAGAGAGGATTATCCTTGGTGGTGAGGCAGTGAAAACCACGTCCAATACTCCATGGCCACCGGTATTTTCTATTGGAAGCACGTTGATCATATCCGAGTCCATCCAGTCGCTAAAAGTAGGTTTTAAAGGATATTATTATTAAATATCTTAAATCTAATTATCTACTTTGGATTTTGCCAATATAATTATTATAATTTCATATTTTTACGTAGCCTAATTGTGTAGGTGTCAATTTTACATGATTGACACGCTACGGGATTAGTAAAGTTATTTCTATAGAAAGTGTATGCACATTTTTATGGAGGGAGAGTGTAAAACTATTATGGAAAAAACACTCTTGGTACACCAGACTGAGATTCGAACATGGGTCTTCCCGTCATCGGCAGTTTAGTCTACTGATAAAGTAGCATGTCAGACCATTCGGTCACTGAAGCGGATGACCGTTAATTCATCACTGTGAAAAGGGGAATTTCGCAAATGATACTTTTTCGGTTGTGCCAGGAATCGAACCCGGGACCCAAATATAAGTAGACAAACACACACACTACCGACAGAGCTAAGGTTATGGACTTTATGTTTATAAAATTAAATTATTCGTATCTATTATTTTATTTATTTTGGCAAAAAAAAATGTTCTTGCTATGTAAACTTTAAAATGCGTATTAAGGCCTATAATTCTTGTTTCACACTACATTAATTAGTACGTTCAACGCCCAAAGCCATTAAAGATTTAGGGCCGGTAAAGTCAAAGACGCGTGGATTTGTTTGCCAAGACGGTCAAACGGCTCAATGGCGCAATAAAGTTAGACGGAACGATGTCACGTTGAGGTCTGGTCCCGAGCAGTCTTTGGATGTACAGTACTTATATCATAATTACACTCAAATGATATTTATCAAAGCGACGTGGTGTGCATTGACATTTTAGATGGCACTTATTTTTATATTGCTTTATTTTAGTGACAGAATATGGCGGACCTAGAATATCTAGTTTACGCTAAGCCAAATACAATACTCAATTAACGTACATTGATGTGGGGAATTCCAGGCCTCCGCCGTGGTTTGGATTCCACGTTTAATTGTAGGTCCTCCATTTTTATATCACAATCACCCTACCATTACACATTAGCGTAAGTGCGTATAACCAGAACGCGTAGTAAGACCCGATGCTGCTAATAATAATAATAATAATAAAAATAACATAAATTGGTATACCAAAATGAAAGACCTATAAAATTATATACTTTTCAAACCAGAGTCACCTTTTGGAGATTAGCGATAGAGTTAAAATTCCAAGTTACTTATTCCGACTTTCTTTTATTCGCTGCCATAGTCATAACATCAATTTTATTATTTTTTAAAAAATCGTTTGAAATTTGATCATCTCCGATAAATAGATTCCTTCTTCAACATTAAAAACCATTTATTTCACCTTTTCCGCCATTTTCTCGTTTATAATGTGTTTTATTTACTTTACGAGTAATATATCCCTTATATAAGGCAGTGGATGTAGAGAATATTTCAACACGTGATTTAGTTATGACTGGCACCGGATAAACTTGACTTAGACCTAACTTATAATTTACTTTTGCTTGATTTGTACTCCCGTTTTTCTCCAGTCTGCATCGTTCTTGCATACAACCCTTATTCTTAGTGGTAGGGTTTAAAAAAGATACATAAGTGAAAGCCACCTACACTATTGTGGACTAAGAGGGTAAAAAATGCACTGATAAATCTCAAGAGGAAATACCACCCCTAGTACATACGAATGAGATCCTAACGTTTACCAGCCAGTTTCCGACAATCTATTATAATTTTAGAATGACATTAACACTTTAAAAGATCACTGGATGAATCAGGACAGAGTTTATTTTATATAAAATTTATAGTAAAAATCCTTGGAAAGGAGAAATATTTGCTTGAAAAATAATTGGGCTAAAATGATTTTGAGAATTAAAATCAGCTCCTTAGGGGTATTTTCAGTTGTATCGTTTAAATTTGTAGTCCGATTGAAAATAAAAATCTTTTATTTGGAATATATATTTTATAAAACCAATATTCTCTTAGTTATAAACAAATATCAATGCTACGGGTAAAGTTGTATTATAAGCTTATGTACTAATTACATTAATGTGTTAGGGATTAGGAAGGTTTAATTAAGAGTAAGTGCATCTGGATGTGTGTGGAAGGAGAGTGGAAAACCTATGTGCAACATCTGAATGAATATTTTTCAACTACCTAAGTTACACTCTGGATAACAATAATGTTGGACTCAAAAATTTTAAAAAAAATCCTTAGTCCACACTAATATTCTGTGTTCAGTAATCTAAATAGATCAAATCGTCTATAAGATGTCCATTAGGAACAAATTAAGTAATTACCTATTAAAAACAAATCTATATTTATCTTTTTACTATATTTATATCAGATTATTGTTATTTGTGTGTGACAACAAACCTAGGCTTCTTGCTCTGATTTGATTTTCTGCGTTGTCATAATCTTTTAAGTCTTATAACGGCCGTATGCCGTGGAAATGGTCAATGTTTGGATACTAAGAGATTATTACAGCCATTTAGAAAATGTAACCAAAGTAAAATAGATAGGTTAATCAACCTGTGAAATAACTAAATAATTTATCTAAATAAGAGTAGATTGGGCCTAAGCATCCAAAGCTTAAATTAATGAGTCCAAAAATTTGGATGGTATTAAAAGGCTAGGCATAGCTAATTTAACCTGAATCTTTGATAAATAATTACGTTCTCATCATTCGGTATAACACTCATTTACCATGTAGGAACTAAAATATTTTCTCTCTGTGAAGCATGTAGTTTTGATAGTATATGTGATTGATTAAATAGGGACCAAGAGGGTGAGAGTATATCATATGTACAGTTTTAATAAGCTCTGCTTATCCTGGAAGAACTGTTTTAACAAGCTCTACTTATTCTTGCAACTCTCCGTGGCACGGCACTGTAACTAACCGTATCACTGATTTTGTGGTTCTGGTAAATGTAAAATAGAATTGATATAAAATCCTTTAGTAAGTTCAAATACATTTAACCAAACCTAAATTTTTAATCTTTGCGAATTGTGTTTGTAGATTCCCACAATACCTACATGTTTCTTGATTTGAATGCAATCTCCTCGTCAAATGGCAACATGGTAGTATGCACCTGATATCCGTTCACCTCTGTCCCTCCCCTCTACCCTTCAAAATATTCCCAAGAGAACTACCGCACATGGAACTGCCTCTCTATACGCATCTATATTGGATTAAGGCGTTCAAGCGATTAATTAAATCACAATCATACTTAGTGTGTTATAACGTGTGTATTATTATATTATGCTATTAAATGTTAGGTTAAGAGTATTATAACGTTGACTAAAGTATATTGAGTAATGAGTTGTTTAAATGCATTCTATCTAATTTAATGTTCATGGCATAGACCTTAACTGTAGTAATAGGAGAGAGGAAAGAGGAGAATTTATTTCAAAAGTCCCGCCTCGGTGGCGTAGTTAGCTAACGCGCTAGTCATGTTGAGCTAGACTGCCGAGAACGGGGAGATCTAGGTTCAACTTTCAGTCGAGTAGACTGTGGGTGGTTTATCCTAAATGGATTTTCACTCTCTCTCCAGGTAAATGTGGGTTCACATACTCTAAATTCATCCTTCCTGGTTACTAATCCATTAGCGTAATTGGTACTTAAGCGTATAACCCAAACGGGTAGTAGACGAGGTGATAATAAATAAAATATATATTTCAAAAGGTAAACATAGCTCGAATAGAGAGAAGAGGATGAAGCTATATTAGTGATCAATTTTCGCTGCACCTGGCCGGAGCTCTAGGGTTCAATTACCCGCTTCAGTGGTCGAATGATCCAAGGCGCTTCTCTCTCTGTAGACTAGATTACCCATGACGGGTATATTGGGGTTTTATCTCGGTAGGGTGTATGAATGGTGGTTTCTCCTCAATGGTTTCCCATTCTATTTACACACAAATGCGGTTACACTTCTTCTAAATTCAACCTTACTTATCACTAGGCCATTGGCGTAGTTATTACATAGGTGTGTAACCTGAATGGGTATTAGTACGTAGTAATAAAAAAAAAATCTAGGAAGAGCTTTTTAGGATAGACAAATATATTTTATTTAATAGCAATATAATTTATTTTTATACCATTTTGATATTTTTTTTTCAGATATAGATCAGATTATATATGTTATTTATAATCAAATATATATATATATCAAAGTATTCAATTTTATATATCATGAATTTACGTACTTATTAATATTTCATTAACCTCTCTATCTGTCTGAATAGTATCGTAATTTCGTTCATAGTTTATTGTGTGTCAGAATATCATAATCAAACAAGCAGACAAACATTTATGGGTGCCCTTAAAATAATACACCAATGTCTCTTCTTATTATAATTGGACTGTACCTCCGATGATTCTAACATAACTCCTGATAAAGTATTTTACTTTCACGGGAGCTCTGACTTTTCTGGAATTTTTTAAAGACTCTAAAACATGGTGTTTATGTTAGTCTGAGGTTCAATGTTGTAATTCACAACAATAAAAATTGTCTATTCACCAAGGGTTATGGTTAGATTCAATTTTTTCAGATTGGCAAAACAGTTTTTTGCTGTCGATGAGAACGGAAACCTTTTCTATTCGCGTGAGTGTTAAAAATTGTCACCGTTATCGTAAACCAAATGTATATTTATAGATTTAAAAAGAATCATATCAGTGTATGTAAAATTAGTTTCTAAATCAAATAGATGCATACATTCTTTTTAAATTTTAAATATTTATAAATATTTTTTTTTGTATAGCTATGTTTCAAAACCACTGTATTTTTTATTTATATGATTGGTTTATTAATCTGCTAGGTTTATTTATATTTTTATGACGGTTGACTTTATAAATTTAATTATGTTTATTTATTTACTGTCACTCTTTTTAATTTATTTTATTTTTACTTATATAAAACTATTAATTTCTTCCATTCAATCACTTTTTTAAGAACTATGATTCATAATAGACTATCTTTAAGCTTTTCGTGTATAATATATTTTTTTATTTATAATCGAAATAGCTGTAGCTAGGAAACGATAAAAATAATAATTATGTTAATCAGCTATTTGAAATTTTAATATAACATGCTACCTAATTATGAATAACTAAACTGAGCGTTATTGTTAACAATTAAATAAAAATATTTATATAGATAATATTTTACTTTTTCTTCTAGCAGACTTAGTCAATCAAGATACATCCCAATTATAAATTTAAACAAAACAAAACAAAATAAAACAAATCTGTGTTCAACTAAATACAATTTTTCTTTTTTAATTGCGAAATTATTCTTGACTAAGCGTTGAAAAACAGTGGAATGATAAAAAAAAAAGTTTACTTTTTATATAATCTAAAATTAATGTATTATTCTTGTGTATTTTTCATAAAAGATACTTCTTTTAAATTTAAAAATTAATTAAAAATACTTAATGTAGCAACCTTTATTAACATTTCGAGAACTGAGGGATATTATTTATTAAAAGGTTTATAAATACCTTGCTTAAGAAAAACCAAACCATGGTTGAGGAACATTTCCTAAATAATTTGTCTATAAAATAATTTTTAATGTAAACACAAAACATAAAAGCAGCGTATAGTTCTTCGAAATAGTCATACCTCAGTAAATAAACTGAATTTAGTTCCTTTTATTTACGGATCATCTAAACAAGAATAAATTTTATCCATAACATTTTGTTGGACCAAAAGTTAGTTTTGAAGTTATATTCCCCTCAATTAAAAATGTATGTATGAGATAATTTATTGTAAAATAACTTGATATTTCTGATTTTACGCGGTTTTGAATAAAGTTTTGATTATGCTGTGTTTATAAACAAAAATCACTTAGGAGCTTCATTATTTTGTTTGACATTTATAAAAGGTACACATTTAAAATATCACTAAGATTACAAATCTATTTTGTAGATAAAACAAATACTAAATTTCACATTTGAGTAGACCAATAACTAAAGTATTAAAGGGATTTAAATGTGATTCAATTAATATATTCATTAGAAACTGAACGTTAATAAACTTATGATAGAATATGAATCATGAATATCTATTTATGCTAGTGCAAATTAATCCTACATCTCCCTAATTAAGAGTTGAGCTATTTTCAGTTGTTTTCCCCGACTTTAATGTAAATTAATTTCTGGTTAACAAGTTATTAGTGTAATCGAAATTACTGCAAATAGGAAATATTGAAACAGTATTAATAGGAAAATAATTACTAGTACGAGGGAGGTAGATTCAAAAAAGTAAAATGTTTACACCGAGATAATGTTTTGATTAGTTTCAATTGGACGAGCTCCAGTAGCACTCCATGGAAAAATTTCAAGGGAACTTGAAGAGATTATAAATTGGCTCCATAACACATTCATATTAATAATATCATCAATTCATATTTTTTAAATTGCAGAGTAACTAATAAAGATATCGATCTATTGGATTTACAAACAAATATAAAAGGGAGACTCGCGTTTGTGGGATATGTGCATCGTTGTTTTTTTACAGTCGCGTTGAGGAAATGGTTCGAAAATCAAACGGGTGTACAGAAGGTCTTCATTTTAAAATGATTCACCACTATCCCTTAGTGTAAGTGTGAGTACGCTTCTAGTAAACTTAAAATTTATTATATCCTCTTTAGTGTCCAAATCGTCTAGGGCGTTACTATCGAGTGACTCGCCTGCTGATGACGGGGATATCAGGGTATATAGCCCAGGCTGGGTCTACTAAAGATGATTTTTCTAAAGGTTTTACGACTCTCTTACCATGAAAATGCGGGTATATTACATATAAAAAGTCTTCTTTCCTCATCTCCAATACCACTAGCTTCATTATAATGTGGTTAGTAAAACAAGGTGCAGTAAACAATATGAAAGTGGAAAACATTCGTTACACTTTCGTGTCAATACTCGCAGTTGTTGCTGAGTTAAACAACTCACCCAATACTGCAGGTATAAAAAAAGTCGTTTAAAAACACTTAGCTTTCAAATACCGACTCCCAAATGTAACCCAGACAATATCTTGCTGACATAAAATACCAACTTTAATGAAACTTTGTTCCTACAAGCGCTTGCAGTTAGTTAAGTAGAAGTTTAAACGTTAACATTTGTATATATATATATATATATATATATATATATATTCGACTGTGAATGTATGCATTCAGGAAAGCGGTTAGCCTTCCAAAGTAGGCATTCTGCTAGACTAGAAAAGTTTTTTTTCGCCATGTTATAGTTCCCGTTAGTTTATACTGATATGTATGTACAGTACTCATTACAATATTGTGATAGGAATGTGAAATGTGAATTTAGATTAAGTGTACCCTCATTGGTGTGGAGGGAGAGCAAAAGACAATTTAAGAAAAAACCTCGTCAGTACATCCGACTGGGATTTAAATCTCAATTTCCCCGTCATCAACCGTCTAAAGGTGAATGTACAATATTATTTATTGTAATGGGGTGAAAGAAGCTTTGAAAAAAGCTCGCAAAATATTTATTGAATACCGTGTGATCATTTGAAAACTTTTCACCTATATATCTTGAAAACAATGGTTTGTTAAAAAAAATTGTTTAGTTTTTAGAGCGAAGCAAAAGGGTGGGGTTGGTTTGACCTTGGGTGGCGTTGCTAAGGTCCCGTTTAGCTCACTTTGATTTTTTTAGTGAAATATCCCATTATTTTTTGTTGTGTATTCTTGTATCACACGTAATGGTATTTTCAAAATGGTAGTGACAACATTTTTCAAGTAAAAATTATCATGATTTACGAGCCTCACAAGTTTCGACATCGCCGACGCCGGGCGCGGCATTATAATTAATCAACCATATCGCGTGAAAGTAGAGGTGTGTGTGTTTTTTTGTATACGTTAACGTGCATTTTTAAAAGAATAAACAAAATAATTGCTGAGTAAACCATCGTTTTTTTAAGTAGATTATCATCCAATTGATACACCAGTACCACTATACACTTCACTCAATGAAAAGTTGGAATTTGCCACGTAACCCAACATTTTCATCTGAATTAATTAATTAAACACTGGACTTCAGTCCAATTTTGTTTGCAACAGAGCTACAGTAGCCCTATGACTTCTTTGGTCCTGAATGACAGCTCACAGCTGATTTCTAACAGTCAACATTTAGGTATATACTTAAATTTTGACTGTCAGAAGTGACAGCTGCTAAACACATGTTTTTTGCATATCATATGATTCGGCGTAGGGATACATTATTTGGTTTGGTAACTTTTCAAAGTGGTTAGCTGTCCACTGTGAGCTGTCAATCAGCACCAAAGAAGCCATGGGGCTACTGTAGTTTCTTTAAATCTGTAAACGATATCCAAAGCATCATGATTTTATACGTTTTGGTTTATGTCTTTGTGTGACTGCTGATACTGTGCCTCAATCAAGCACATTGATTCTCGCCTCCATACAGGAAAAATCATTTCGTTCTACTTTCCATACTGTAAACCAATTTTTAATAATCAGTACTTCAAATAGAAAGTAAACAAATCAGATACAGTATTTTTAACTTTAATGGCTAATCAATAAAATTTGCCTAAGTTTTTGAACATTTCACCATGCCCACTGTGAATACATCTACACAAGAAACACTTTCCCGCAATGTGTTTGAATAATTCTAATGTCGAGCCTGGCACCAGCGATGCTGAAACTTGTAAGGCAAGTAACAGAATATACGACTTATTAGCACGTAACAGAATATACAACTTATGAGGCAAGTAACAGAATATACGACTTATGAGGCAAGTAACAGAATATACAACTTATGAGGCAAGTAACAGAATATACGACTTATGAGGCACGTAACTGAATATACAACTTAAGAATCAAGTAACTGAATGTACAACAAAAATATAGTCTAGTTTTAAAAGATCAAAGTGGATTAATACACAAGCATAAATGCACCAAGCTCGTCTTGTCTTGTTTTACAGTGACGAGGAGATTGTATTTCTCATACTAGTGGGGTGTACAGAGACTTTTTTTTTACTAAATTATTTCCCTCTTTTGTTTCATGCAAACATGGGCATATTTCCTTTAAATTATACCTTCCCCATATGTATACTAATATGGTGAATAATGTTAAGAGCCCGGGCAGGTAGTAAAGTACAGTCCACGCTATATTCTTTTTTGTATATTGATGGCTCTATATTTAGGATATATATATGTACGTATATATTAATAAAGTGAGGAGTTTTTTTCTGTTTGTCATGCGCATCGTACAATATCTACCGCAATCAGAGGGTTGAAATTTATAAATTAATATCCCCTGTACAAAAATATGTGCACCATGAAGCTGGAATTTTAAATTTGAAAAAAAAAATGTTTAAAACATTTAAAAACTTGGTTGAAAGAATAAAATGAATATTTATTATTTATTTGAAGCAAAGAAAATGTTGCCATTTCCCTGGGTAATGCAGAGTACTTTTGCTAGTAGAACATATTTTACAGGTGTATTTAATTCTTAATGATAGAATTTAACAATAATTCCATTATTGTATAGTTCTATTTAAATGTTAAGAATATAATTAAAATTGAATACATAGAGTAGATTCAAAATGTTCTAAAATTAATCTAGTTTTAATTCCAATGGCAGACTTTTTTAAAATCCAAAACACGTATTGGCTTTCTGGAAAGTGATAACATTATTTGTTTAGTATAGGGTATAAAATAATCGATATATTATTTATACCCAATTGGTTGAACATAATTACTTCTCCAAATTAATTATACCCTCACATAGTCTAATAAACAACCACACAATTTTAGACCTTTATAAACTAGGGTTGTGTAATGTATATTTACTGAAATCAATATATTTAATTAAACTCTGACGTCAAAAGAGTATTAAATTTCACGAAATAATTATTCTGAATAATTTTTTATGGAACAGTGTGGCCAGCGAGCATTTTGTATGTGCTCCAATCTAAAAGTAGACATTATTTAAGCGTTAATTTGGCTACTTAAGCACGCTCCTACTTCCTTCCCCTTAACGCTAATGAAATCAGGGTATGTGTAGCCGGCTATCATAAAAGTGTCTAATGGGACGAACATGTTTGTGTACTAAAGCCATTAATAAATACAAAGCTAGTAATAGCAACAGCGGTTCGTTAGTTTTGAAGTTGGTGAAAATTGTTGCAGCGAAATGATTTGGCTTCATGGTTATTGTGAAAACCGACGGACGGAAATAAATTCTTCCTGAGTTTTATTTATTTCAATCTTTCTCTCTATTTCTAAGGGTTTTTTGTTCCTTTAGAAATCACCGCATGACGTACTGTACAAAAGAAACAAGTAATCAAAGTTTTTTTTGAGTTGGTCGGGGAAAGTGGGACAACAGAACACATGGGAAAAAAATGTGAAAAAGATGGAAAGAGAAACAGTTTGAACTTGAAGTTGAGAAAGTAAGAAAATCTCAGAAAAATCAAGGCAGCGATATTTTATTAAGAGTGTTCGTATTTTTGTTGTGTATTTTTTTTATTAGTCTTCAAATGTGGACAAGTATTTTGATACAAAAAATTATGATTGTTTCAGTATTTTCAAGTTTCATTCAACTAATATTGTAAGGTAAAGAAAAAATAATATTAGAAAATATGAAATCTTGTCAGCTTGTAATTTTATTCCCGAAACATGTCATAAAAATATGTGGAGTAATAAGTATACATGAAATATTTTCAGGCAAAGGGGCTTACATTTTAGACCAAAACCATATTATTACCCTCTTAATATCAAATAGGTAAAAAATAATAAATGTGTTTGTTTGTTTGTATTTTACTATTATTTACTCATAAAATATGTTGCGATTTTTGTTTTTCCCCGAAGTATTTATTTTAATAAAGTTCTTTTTCTGGAACTAACTTATATTAGCACGTGTGCCCATTAAATTATAAAATAGACACACCCACCAATACATCGATTGTTTAGTCATCACTGTGAAAGACAATACCGCAAATTTAGCCAATTATACACTTCAACAAGATGAAGAATCTCTCCTGGAACCCTTAGCTCCAGTAGGCAGAACTATGGTGTTTGTCTAAAACAATTAGTTCAAACTCTATTTATTAGATTCTGATTACATCTTTCTTCTTATTTGGTAGATGACTATTCTTCTTTGGTAAATGGTCATTATTCTTTAGTGCACTACTATTATTATTATTATTCTTTTATAAATGACAATTATTTTTTGGTAGATGGCAATTATTGTTTTGTAAATTATAATTCTTATTTAGTATAGTACTATTATTCTTTGGCAGATGTCTATTCTTCTTTTATTACTGACAATTAGTCTTTGGTAGATGGAAATAATTCTTTGATAAATGATAATTATTCTTTGGTATATTTCAATTATTCTTTGGTAAGTGAAAATTATTCTTTGCTAGATGTAAATTATTCTTTCTTGTGCTTGGGGGAGGGAGGGGGGCTGTTAATGACAATTTTTATTTGGAAGATGGCAATTATTGTTTGGTAAATAAGTTTCTTCTTTGCTAGGTGGCAAATATTCTTTGGTAGGTGATAGTTCTTCTTTGCTAGATGGCAATTTTTCTTTGGTAGATTACAATTCTTCTTTGGTATATGACAATTATTTTTTGGTTGATGATAGGTTTTCAGATTGAAGGAAAAATTACTATTTAAAAACTTCAAACAGCTTCTTGTCTTTTTTATAATTTATTTGAATACCACAGTTTGTATCAAAGCAATATCAGGGATTGTTATGGGAAGGGTAATATATAATAAGTGCACCTGCATTCACTCGGAAAGGAACAGGTAACTCACAGAGATAGCTTAAATATAGAAACTAAGCCTCAATACACCTTGCTAATATATAAACCTTAACCTACTTATCAGTAGTTCTGACACCTTTTACCAGGTTAAAATCCACGTCAGGTAGTGACAAATCTTTTTTTGGAAATGAAAAAATTAGATATCCTGTATCTATGTTTGATTTGCTATCTTTAATGGATTTTAAAGGGCCACCTTTAGTTATGGAGAGCTCTTTTTTAAACCTAGATTTCAATTAGTAAATTTATGCAGTAGCTATGGTTTAATTTAGACTATTAAAACACATGGCACACAGTCTGAGTGTATATTATAACAAAGTAGGGCTACTTCTATGTAATCCAAAAATAATAATGTTTATAATACATTCATTGATATATTATGCGTGTTTATGTCCAGGAACTATTCGTAAAACGAATTAACAATTTAAATCCAGGTCATAGATATTTTTAAAAACAAAGTTTAAAGTCTTAATCCTTAAGCTTTATGTAACATCTTTGCTCATTGTTTCACCACCGCAATGCCCGTGATATTTCTATAAAATACTCATATGGTTTTTTTTCCTCCTTCCTTTGTTAGGGATTTTATTTTTAGTTTGGTTTACTGAAAACTATTTTACGAGACAAAAAGGAGGGAAGTTATTTTTATATATATATATATATATTTATGTGTGTGTGTGTGTGTGTGTATGTTTATGAGAGTGTGTGTGTGTGTATGTTTATGTAAGTGTGTGTGTGTACTACGCATCCCTCTTTTATAAAAAATAGTGTTGAGAAAGACTAAGCATTAATAGTCTATATGGTTAGAAATATATTTCTATCATTTTACTTTCTCAAAGAACATTAAACGTGAAAAAGTCTTGTAATTGTTAGAAGAAATAATGATCACGGCTGTGAAAATGTAGTTTTTAGCAAGCATTCTAGCTTAGTCTTTATTTTCACACTTGATAAGAGATACCGTTAAATCTTACTTAGATCGCAGTTCTATAAGTAAATAAATAACAGAAATATAAACTAATTTTAAAATATTTTCTAAAACGCTATTAACATGGTTATATACATAAAACAAATCTTTTTATTCATCCGATAATTTATATTTTATAAAATATATATTTTCTTGGTTTACGATCACTTTACTTATTGTATATATATTTCATTAAACGCAATAACTAAAAGAACCATAATATGTAAAATAGTGTGTTTAATAACTTAAAACAAACAAAAAATATCAAGATTACCACTAACTCACCCTACTATTGAATTTAAAAAATATCAAACACAAATAGATTTAAAGAAAGTTATTTTAAGTTTTATCAGATGTTTTTTCAAAAGAGAATGACCACTCAGAAGAGGTTTAAAGGGCTGAAATAATGTATTAAATCATGTATATATTGGTAGAAGTTATTGAAAGTTTATTTTTTTTATAGTGATAGAGATTCTCAATTTGATCACATGTTTTTTTTTACATTTTTATTTTCAAACAAAACACTTGAGTGGATTCGGGCCAAATGGACATGCTAAAAGATTCTCGTGTTTTACTACGAATATTTAATAACCATTGTTTATAGTATAGTGTTCTTCCATAGAGTAATTCCTTCTTATCCAGCAAACAAATACTAATGGAATAAACAGACCTGATTGAAGGAGTGGCCGCGTTAAATATTTAAACATGGAATGTATTTCAAACACACTTTATTCCCCATATTATTCCCTTGTCATACTCGGTGGTCTTGGAGCAAAGTTCTTGCCTCAGGATCCGATGTTTGTGGGTTATAATCCAGCCGGGGTCGATGCATATTTATTATGCGATAATAAATAGTTGAACAACTTCCTTCGGAGAGAAGTTAAGCCGTTGGTCCCATGTTTATTGTGGTATATAAAAGAAACCTGGAACGTGTGTGAAAATACATTGTTGAAAAAATTGGTTGGCCCTTTAACACGCGCTCATAGAAAATGAGTGTGAGTGGCAATGAGTAACAACCACAGTTTATGAACTCCTTTAGTACACAGACTGTCTACCATTACCAGATGGTGCAGACAGCACTAACCGTCTTAAGGGCCTAGGAGCGGTTGGCTATAAATCCCATCAAACTATCCTTCGGATTATTGACTAAAAATAAGTATTTCCTTGTTATATTTTGTTCTTATCCTTATTATGTTTATGTGAAGATAGTTCATCTCCAGCAGAGTAGAAACTTCTATACAATATGATATTTATTTAAGGTTCCTACTTTGAGTTTCATTGATAGATTTATTTGAATGTTTGAACATTTTTACCATCATTTCTGCCCATTATTATAATATTTTTATAGTGTTTTTTTAAACCAAAACTTAAAAAAATTGAATATAAAAATAAATGTAAGCAAATGGGTCTAATCATTTTTAAACTGGCTTTCAATTTAAGGCAATATAATTTTATATAATTTTAAGAGTTGTTTTCAAAAAACAATTACATAATAAACTATTTTTTTCACTAAAAAAATGCTTGTGATTTACTAGATTGTTCATTTAACGGCTATCAAAAATATGTAATACCTATATTTCACAATACATGAATTTTAAAAAATAACAAAGCTAATGAGTTCTGGGCTATAATATTTCACATAGACCAAATAATTTTATATGGATTAATATATGAATAAACTATTATCATACTAACTTTAATATTAGATATTTAACCAGATATATTAGTGTTATACTTTCCAAATTTCAATTTCGTCAAATTTTCTCTAATAATTCCAATTTTATGACATTATACTAATAATAAAGTGTATATGGAATATTTTTTGGCTGTAATCAACCAGTGATCACATACTTATTATAATTTCATCCCCTAAAGACTATCGCACTATTATTTAGTTGGCGCTAATATTTATTGCTTACACTATCGACCCCATGTTTGGCCTAGTTCCGTTTGGGCTGGGCTTACACAGAATTACACAAAACGTTTCAAAACCTGATAAAACGAAACAACTTGGAATCATACACAAAAATTATTTTGTTTGGGCTGGGTGTACATAGAATGACATAAAACGTTTCAAAACGCGATGAAACCACGAAACAAAAATAATTTCGTTAAGGCCAGGTGCCAACAGAATGACATAAGAGTTTGTAAACATGATGAAACGAAACGACACAAATTTATTTCAACCTAATCTTTAAAATGAAACATGATGAAACCAAAACATAATGAAACAAAAGATGTCCAGTCTGTGTTAAGATGGCTGCGTGTAGTGTTGGGAGTATAGGTATCAATGAGCTGTTGATTTTGCAGGAATAATCATCAAATTATGAGATACTGGTTTCACCCCATCAATAAAAAAAACCGAAAAAAGTTATTTGGAAAAGTAGATAAAGTAACTAAGCATGTTCCCTTACAAATATTTTATTTTCACATGAGTAAATTTGGAGAGTAACAAAGCTCACATAAAATAGAAATTATCAGCATAGTTCAAAATTTTATATGAGAATAGCTTCACGTGAACAGACTGTCATTTATTGACTCTTCCATAGGGGCGTATTTTTCAAGAAATATGCGAAACAAAGTGGATGAAACATGGCGAAGAGAATATTGCTGCTTTGTTTCAACGTGTCTCGCTGTGTGTCGTCGTGTGTAATCTCTTTTATTCCACCTTGTGTACGCTAGTGTACATGCTTTCATATAAGCCGCAGCAGTCAAAGTGTAATGACACACGATTAAACACAATGACGGTACACCAATTTTTTTTATCATGTATCAAAACGTTTTGTGTCATCCTGTGTGTGGCCAGCCTCAATTTACTCTGCGGTGAAACTAGATAATATGATAATATCCATATTTGATACCTGACCCGTTTCATTTATCAGACTGACGGTGGAGTGGCCTGCTTGCTATCTCAGGTTGCTTTAACTAGCGAATCAATAAGGGGCTTATCCTCGATTATACAAACTACCAGGGAGTTAACAAGGGCAAGCATAAACACGACTGATAAGAGATAATGGTCGGATGGTCCTAATCTAGGGTATTACACATATAGCTCGAGTCAGAATTGACTTCATAAATTTATATATTTATTATTTATTTAATTCTAGTATAGACCTACGACTGAACCACATTATGGTCTATTTCTCAGTGTGCTTGACTACATATACCGAGATCCTGGGTTCGAATAGTGATGTAAAAAAAGTATCGATATTTTTCATTCGATACTAATATTATTTTACCCGATACTTTTACTGATATTAGTACTCACACCCCGGTATCGGATCGATATCTAAAGAGACAACATTCTTTGTTATATTAACTTATGCTTGGATTAAATGTTTAACCCTTTGTTGCCCAGCTATAAGGTAAAATGTATAGTCCTTTGTTGACCAATGGTACTTTTAGGTACCACCTTCTTTTAGAACATATAATAAATTACTTGGCAATTATGTCAACACAAGGGCCCGTTGGTACTTCTCAGTACCTTCTTCCTTCACAAAGAAATTAAATTTTATAGCATTTAACATAATCTGTAGAAACAGGAAGTTGTTTTATTATTGATAGTGTCATGCTCTGACTACATGTATTGGTTTATCTTTTCGTAAATTTATTTATGGGTGCTATGGCTAGAAATTTAAATATTATATATAAGCATTGTGTTTAGTTATATATTAGGATATTCAGGGATATTTTTTAGAAGTATAGCAGTGCACATATTTGATTTATTTGGTTATAAATGTAGTGGACTTAGAAGTACCAATGGGCTACTAGGAGTATTTAGGATATATCTTGAATTGGACTTATAAGTACCTTTGGGCTGCTAATAATTAACGTAAAACAAAAACAAGTACGTCCCCTTTTTCAATATTAGCTATATTGTTATAAAATATATACAATTGAAAACAATTGTAAAATACTTTTTCATACTAGGTTTACTCTATAGGCCTAATGTAGGTTT